>CM042825.1:6115898-6238100 GCA_009982885.2 Hyles vespertilio
CACCCACCCCACTTACCAATACGTACACCCCTTTTACATGGGCAGTCTGGCCGAACTTTTTTTTTTTTCCCAGGCGCGAATTGTTTACGAATAGCTATAGGGGCGGGTGAAAAAAAATATATTTTGGGAAACTCCTCATCTCTCTCAACGACTATGTTTGTTTTCAAGATTTCCTATTTGGGTATTACTAGTAGGTTTGTTGATTAACCGAACGAAGACTATTTTGGTACAGGAGTTGTCGCGACTTCGTCTACGTTATATATTAGATAATAATGGTTGTAAAAAGTAAACCAACGTTATACAGCTACAACTATATTTACATTGTAAACTGTACGAAGCTTTTTGACAGAAATCAACACAAAAACATTTCTCCTGGCGTCCTTCCCATCTGCTATTCAGCTATAAAATTATCTTTTATGTCAACAACCCTTATACTAATAATTCAAAAACAAAGCCTAGCTATTATTTTGGCGAGTGTATCTAAAAATTCACGGGATTGGTTACCATATTACATTTCTAGTACGGAGAAAAGAAAGAGAAATTGTAGCAACTCTAAGTTGCTCTTCCCGTTTGCATCATTCCTACTGTGGATGGCCCTCCTTTGCAATCCATCCAAGGCATTGAACAGGTACAGAGCGGATCCATCTTAGATGTCCGAGCATTATTCATACCCGGCCGGCCCTTGGCGGCTTATACATGCGATAAAGTTGAACAGGTGGAAAAACTTACGCACCCGGTCAGGACTCCAATCTTGCGGGCTGTCGCAATATACGCGCTCTTGCGCTTCCTGTGGATTAAATCACAGCAAACATTGTCATCCACGGATATTCGGTCATTCTGGATTGAGAGGGGAGCACCTGAAAATTGAGAATGGGAGAGACGGGTATTTGTGCCCCGTGAACTCACCCACCTGGGTTTTTCTTGCGGTTGTCTCAACCCATGTATCTCAATGACAAGATCTTCGCGTCCCCCTCGTAATGGTCGACCCGGCAAGCCGGAGGCCCATAGTGGGTATCGCCCCGAATGGGGCGCTGTAATCTGCATGCAAGTGAATGTGGCCTAGCGCCAACACACTTATCATTGAATATGAAGACTCAACAGGTGGCGTGCAGCCACCGGGGGGGGGAGTTCCTGAGTAACACGCATTTCCCGACATGAACGCCGAAGCGTGTCCGTCAGCGAACTACCGTATTCAACGCCCTGCAGAAGCCAGAAATCCACTAACACAGGTTTGTCGGGCAGACAGTATGACGGGATTTTTGGAAAGAAGACCACGGTCCAGACCCTATTAAAAGCCTATTAAAAGGAATCCGCGATGTCCTGTCATGATCAACGATGGTCCAAATGATTAACAAGTTGATCAAGTGCGGATCAATTGAGAGTTTTTTATGATCCGCCCCATGACCTACCACAGCACTGAGGTTATAGCTGTACGGGCTTACGCGTACTTGAATCGTCGCCAATTCAATATTAATTGATTACGCAGTATTACACGATCGATTGCCATCCCGGCCTCGCGTGCGCTCAAAGCTCTATCATTTTTCATATCCCGACTTTATTAAATCGTCTTAATTAATCAATAAATCCTACTAGCAAGCCTGTACACCTTTGTTACTAAACTTACATGGTCCCTTCGAGCCTTCGCATAAGCGGAGACCGCTTTTCGTGTGGTGCGATAGGCTATCGTGTGGTGAGCCAAGTTTCGAGCAAGCCGGTGTATCCGAGTCATCTTTCCATTTTAATACTTAACATGGAAGATTTTGCTGATCAGGCCACGGTACCTCATTGACGCCATTAGAACACTAGGCGTCATCTTTAGCACGGTGGGGCCAAACGAAAGTCGACGAAAGACTACTTCAGCAGACCTGGTGGTACTAGACATTATTGTAAGGAGTTTTTGAGAGCACCAGTGGAACTTTCAGGTATGATTTCGTGATGAGAAACATATTATGAGATTACCTACGGACTATGGCCTGTACAAAAATCGGAAAGAGAGCATTATCGAGCAACAAGAGAAATATTCATTAAAGGCTAAAGGTGTAATGGTAACACCGCAGCCTACAACATCAAAAGAACGGATAGTAGTGATCATATAAGCCAAGAAGAACAGCCGACCCAAAAATTAATCGGGCAACAGTCTGGTGGAGAATCATCATCTTTTCAAGAACAGATATCCAGAGGGTATCAAGTAAGTTGGACGATATGTTGAGAAAGCAATACGTGAATTTTAAGGCATTTTCTAGGACGGTAGCTGGTCTTGATTTACGCGATATTAATGAGAAGTGGGAGTTTGACGATGCATTAAAAAACCTGGAGTTTCGTTGGTCTGTGATCGACACCCTACATTGGAAATAGAAGCGGAGCTAAACGGCGAAGACCCACCTTATGAGGGGGTATTTTTTATGCACGAAGAAACCTTTTGTAATTGGAAAAAACAAATAAACAAGAAGATGTGGGCAGTCATCACAGGGAAAAGTCTACACAATCATGGATACTCCCAGTTTGATGGTAAATTCAATCAATGGACATCGTTTAAAGATTTATTTTACGAGTCGGTTCACAATAATCCATGTCTTTCGAACGCCCAAAAAATGCAATTTTTAAAGAGTAAACTGAAAGGAGAAGCTGAAAGTTTAGTTCGTCATTTACCAGTTAGTTCGAATAATTACGAAGTTTGTTGGGAAATCCTAAATAATCGTTACGATAACAAGAAACGTATTGTTACTTCTCATATAAATTTACTGTTGAGCTCTCCAAATACCCAACAACAATTAGTAGGATACATTAAGAAGCTTCACGACTTGACCACTCGAAAATCTACACGCAATAAAAAATCTAGGGATCGACATCAGCACATGGGACCCTCTTTTGGTTCATCTTATATCCCAAAAACTTGATCCAGATACCCATGCCGATTACATAGAGTCATTGAAGAACCCGCGTGAACTTCCGGTATTACAGGATTTCATCGATTTTCTAGAGGCAAAATTTACAAACCTGGAATCAACATATCGAAAACGGAACAGCAAATATCAAAAACTGTTTATTCCTAGGGTCAATTCAAACAATGGGAAAATTTAAAAACTACAATCTTCAAAAACCTATTTATACAACAAAATATAATAACTATATGAACCCAAAATCATCGTGGAAGTCTACACCGCAGGCACTGACCGGACATATCAAGTGTCTTTTATGTAACATTCCGATCATGCATTATATCAGTGTAAGGAATTTATTGGCATGCCTCATGGTTTAAAACTAAAAAACAGTAAATGAACTGAATATTTGTAAAACTGTTTATTCGACCACAATGGAAATAAATGTTTTTCAACCAAAAGGTGTCGCAATTGCAAGTGCAAGCACCACACTTTATTGCACGATGCATGCCAACAAGCCGTGGCGTCTACGTCAGCTTCGGAATCGGCGAAACACGCGCCGGGTATGACGCACGTATCACAAAACGACGATTCGCAAGTACTATTAAAGCAACAGCGTTGGTTCGAGTAACAGCAGCGAACGGAATGAAGCATACAATGAGGGCCTTAATTGATCAGGGTTCGCAAATTTCCTTAATCACCGAAAATGCGGCCCACATATTAGGTATCAAACGAAGATGGTGTAGTGGGGCCGTATTTGGCGTCGGCGAGAAGCAAAATAATAGCAAAGGAGTTATAAATGTTGAATGTTCTTCAATCATAACGATTTTTCCTTTAATACCGACGTACTTATAATGAATAGCTTAATAAGAATCTGCCGACACAGTCATTTAACAAGCCAAAATGGTCACAAATTAGTGGCATTCAATTAGCGGATCCAGAATTTAATATTAACCGGCGGGTGGATCTGTTGTTCGGAGCGGAAATTTATTCGCAAATAATGTTAAGTGGCATTTTGAAGGGCGAATGCAATTCTCAGCCAATCGCCCAGCAAACGCAACTAGGCTGGATCTTATGCGGGAATGTGATTACTACGTTCCAATGCAATGTAGTCGTGAACAATATCGAAGATATCAAGAAATTTTGGGAAGTAGAAGATATTGATAATGACACGGATATGTCCAGCGAGGATCTGGAATGTGTACAGTTCTATAGAGCAACCACGACGCGCCACGCGTCAGGCCGATTTATTGTCAGGTTACCCATAAAAGGGGACCAAATACACATGTTAGGATCGTCCAAAAATATTGCTATGGCGCAATTTCATAATTTAGAAAAAAGATTAACTAAATAAAATCAACTAGCAGACCAATATAGAATTTTTATGGCTGATTATAGAGCGTTGGGCCATATGAGAGAATACTCTCATTTGGAGGAATTGCCCTGGGCCTGTTATCTACCACATCATTGTGTGCGAGGCCAAACCAACATCGGAAAATTTCGAGTGGTCTTCAATGCGTCGTCAAAAACTTCAACCGGAGTCAGCTTAAACGATATCATGTTACGAGGACCTAACTTACAAAAGGACCTCCAATCGCTCATAATAAATTGGAGGCAGTTCCAGTTCGTTGTAACCGCAGACATCGAAAAGATGTATCGGCAAATTTTAATCCACGACGCCGATCAGGTTCTCCAAAGAATCCTTTGGAGAGATACCTCCAAAGAATCCATTAAGTCTTACCAGTTGACAACCCTTACCTATGGACTAAAGGCAGCGCCATTTTTGGCCATGATGACATTGCAAAAACTAGCAGAAGATAACAGAACCAGCTTTCCAGAAGCGGCTAGGATATTGGAACATGATTATTTTATGGACGACCTACTAACAGGTTTTCATTCAATATCGGAAGGTCAAATATTAATAGCGAACTTAAACGACTTATTACAATCAGGAGGATTTGTCTTACGTAAGTGGGCGTCAAATAACAGAGCACTGCTTGAAAACTTACAGGATAAGCAGAAACGGGAGACTGACCAGTTTCATTTCAAATTGGATAGTACAAAAACGTTAGGCCTTAGTTGGAACATAAAAGAGGATAAATTTACCTTCCAACATCAACTCAGTGATAATCCTGGACTAATATTAACCAAACGAGTTTTATTGAGCGAAATCTCAAAAATATTCGATCCATTAGGATGGCTGGCTCCCGTAGTAACAAACTTAAAATTACTGTTCCAAAACGTGTGGAAAGCTAATATGGAGTGGGACAACCCAGTGTCAAACGACATAACGGCTGTAGAGATGAGTCGTAACAGGCTCAATGCGGTATCTGTTACTACTGTCACTGTGACACAAAAATAACAGTGCCAGATATCTGTTACTAAATAACAGCATGTTATTTGTTGCGTTAAAATGATTAATGAATGAAAACTTTCCTTCATGCTTTTATGCAGGCTTAGGACTGTCAGTTTGACAGTAAAATTAACTTTAAATAATTTTTATTTGGCGTACTGGCGCATTTAAAAGTTTTCAATTCATTTTATGTACATTTATATTATTATACATTTTCGTTCTATTTACAATTTATATTTACATTATACATACATACGTAATATATTTACATTCAAATGTCATCCTTATTCTCGAAGAGTTAAGGTTTAATATTATTACCAATCGTCTCGACCAATCTCTGGGACGCAGTAAATGTCGATTGGATACGCGCACAAATTTTAATACATTTGAGATTACAAAAAAAAACAAGCGACTTCATATTATGTCTTCGATCAAATATATACGAATTTGGAACAAATCACACGCCAATAGTGGCCAAGGTTGCTTATACTTATACATTTGAATTTAAAACAACGAAATGTTGCAAAAAACTCTTTAATTATTATAATTAACTTCAGGTAACAATAAACCCTATAGCTACCTTTAAATTAAGATGTATTACGTTTTTTTTTCTTCTTCATACTCAAATCAGCTCAGCATACTGTCGCTTGTTTCGTGCTAGGCAAATAGTTTTGCGGCGCTCGCAATCCCTGTCCACTCTAATGTTTCGTAGCCATGACTTTTTCCTCCGACCGACTTTCCTTTTACCAGCTACTTTTCCCATCATTATAAGTTTATTATGTTTCTGGACTATACTAAATTCAAATAAGAGCACATGCTCATTTGTGCTCTTATTTCTCTTCGTTTTTTGGACTGTTACATATAATCTAGTGTATAATTGATCGAAGTATAATGTACCCTTTTTATAGACCTACACGAAGTCGTAAATTTTTTTTTAACAATATACTGAACAATATTTGAGTTATTTAAACACGTTCCAAATTTATTGTCAATATTCATATTATTTTATTACATTTTTAATTTCTGTTCTTTTTTTGTTGTTTGTATCCAAACTGAACGATACATAGATTATTACGCGACCAAATAAAATTATACGTATATTTTTCAAAATATCGTACTACAGCTTACCATTTTATTTTTACATCATAAGAAAATAATAAGTCTATCTCGCTTTTGCTACAAAATAATAGGTCTATCTTGTTTTGCCTCGTTTACATCATGTTAGTACGAAAGAGACAAAGCTGTGATGATACAGAGAGAGATGATTATGTTCGTTTGGTATATACTTACTGACTGACTGTGACTCACACTGTGTCCTGTGACTGTTATTTGATAACAGAATCTTCCAATTTAAATAACAGTTGTTATATGATAAAGTGTTATACCTGTGACTTTTAACTGTGACAATAAATACGCCTCACGCCTAAACGGCTGAGTGGACAAAGCTAAGGGCAGATATAAATAACATACAGCATTGTGAATTACCTAGGTGGATAGGAAGCGGTAAAAATGATTATACAACGTGTAACAGGATTAATTCACAACCTCAGACACCCCAACTTTAAAATATTATTGCAATCATAGTTTATGCTTTGAAATCGTACTACCATAATTACAAATCTTTTATTTATGAAATTAGTTATACCAAATGTAGGCACTTAACATGGTTACCTTACGAGTTACAAATAAGAGTGCACTACTACACACGCTCGCGGACACGCACACATGTACACAAGACCCATTCACACGAGTACCTAACGTCGAACGCTGCGCCGCGCCGCGCCGGCAGAAACAGCTGACAATAAACGAAATACAAATTACGTATGTAACTGATTACTTGGTGGCTTGGTAAACAAATTATTATTAATTTAATATGTAAGCATAACATTTGTGTTTTGACTATAAGATCTAAATATTTTACTTACAAGATATAATTCGTACGAACCCAACATAAGACAATATTTTGCATGAATCGGCTATAAAATATTAATAATTTCACTTTCGCTAAACTTAGTTCCTACAGGCCGGCAGGATACGGGCGTCATTTATTTCGCATTACTAATGAATAAGATAACGCAATATCTAACAACGAAGACTAGTTTGGGAATCACAACACAAAAAATACAACAAAATTAACTTACGTGTTACATGGCACTCATGCGGCGATTTCTTTTTAAAATATGTTGTCCACCACCTTGATACACTTTGATGCACATTTGCGTAATTGTTCACGTAATTTATGTAAAACTTCAGTGTCACAGGTCACTCTTCACTTTTAGGAAGGCTGCCACTATTCTTCTTTTAGTTCCTCCACATAAGTACTTTCACTGAAGTATACCGATAGAGATTTATTACGTCTCCACAAAAAAAGTCAAGAGGCGTCAAATCAGGTGACCTAGGAGGCCATTGCACAGGTTCGCCGCGACCTATCCAGCGCTCTCCGAACTCGGCATCGAGATACTGTCGGACACTACACTGGTGCCGTGCCTGTTGTTAAATGTCCTGCCTGCCAATGATACATTATCACCACAGAGTGCGGAAGTTCTCACCATTTCAGTGTATTCAATATTCGAATACCGAAAATACATCGCGCGGGAAAGTTGTCGAAATATCTACTTAACACTTAAACACAAGTAGACACAGATAACTGCGGTGCACGACTAGATTTTTTTCACATTGTCGGTGCCCATTTAGGGATTGCAATAACGGGATATCCGACACACCGGGATTCCGCATACATTGTAACAAAATTATAAGCCGAATTTAATCACCATTTAAACGTTCCGCGAAATTATTTTTCATAGAAATACCTACTTGTTGTTTTTTTTTCATAGTGATTTTGTTACAATTTAATTTGTTTCATTTAAGTGCATGTATTGCGCGGGATTTGGATCGCCCGGTCTTGCAAATACCGGAAGTAATTTTTTTCGCGGCGCATCCCTATAACCTTTTGATGTACCGCCGCGCGCGCCGCGTCGCGTCGTTTGTCGGATGGATCCAATGATTAAAGAACAGAGGGGATAAAGCATAAGGTCACGTGACGCGTACCACTTTGATTCACAAACATGGCGGCGGCTCCGCCCCTAAAAATAGTGATACGCTAGTACCAAATTTTTTATCGATATCGATCATCAACAGTGGCATACGACTAACATTAATATAACATTTTTAATTTTTGCTTTACATCTCAATTGAGTATAAACAGGGGATTTTAGGACTTGACAGTCAAGTCTTTAAAAATTAAATCCGATAATAATAGGTCAATGTTTTGATATTTTTTTTCATGCTATGATTTATTTGATGGGTAGGTTTTACCTGATGATTGGATTGGATTTGTCAAATAATACACACGTGAGATAAAATACAACTTTATTAATAGCTAGAATTTGGTTGCGACTTCGAATATACCACACTTTTTTCCTTAAGCACCAATTTTCACCATGCCAATATTTCTTTTGCCAAATTATAACTAAAATCTAAAAAAAAACAGACATTTAGCAAACAACAATGAAAATATGTACACTAAACTAACAACTTAAATATATAAATAGAAATAAAATATCTACACAAAATTAACAATTAAAATGTAAAAATAGAAATTAAACAATTAACTAAATAAACACAATTAACTAAATAAACTGACATTATTGTGTTCTGTGACATGAACCATTGTAATTTAAATGGCGATATAAAAAAAAAAAAAGAAGATAGTTCGTGTTGCTGACGAAGTTTCTTGCGCCACTTCTTCTACACAGCTACAACACGTTCCGAAACGGTGGTAGCAGAAATGAACAATCCAAAAGATCTTTTGAAAGACTGTTTCAATAAATAATAATAATAATAATTAATCTTTATTTCATTACAACATGTTTACAACATAATAACACCCTGACTCCTGAACTAGGAAGCCCTGTATAACAGAAGTCAGTCTCTTTCGACAATTATTTATTTAACAGCTGCTTTATATAAAAAAATAAGAAACTCGAAAAAAAAAATAATTAAAAGACTTAATAAACTATGTAACAACACTAGATCGCCAAATGAAATGAACTTAAATTATAAAGAATATTTTGATTTTGATTTGAATAAAGGAATTGTAGCGGACATCGCGAACGAAGGCAGGAAATCAGCACTAGAATAAAAATATTTTTCGAATAATTCAATCAAACAAAAAAAACATAAGGTACATACATACATAAACATACAAGCGGTGAATAATGTGGACTATAGATTTTAATTTATGTATAAATATTGACTGCCTCAGTGGCGTAGTTGTATTATGGTACGGTTACAAAGCTGAGGTCTCAAGTTCGAATCCCGGGTCGCGCAAAGTGATATCGGATTTTTCTATTCATTATCAGCACAGTCAGGAATTTGTGCCCGATATTGCGATAGGCTCGCCACCCACAACATCGTAGGACGGAACATACAAGGCGAAATAAATAAATAAATAAATAACACCCAACAGTCACATACATAGTCCTGACCCCACATTAAGATCGAGTCTTGTGTCGTGGGTATCAGGAACTACGAGAGACTTTTCGGTCTCACAAACACACAGACCCGAGAGAAATATTTGTGGGCCGCACAAACATTTCTCTCGGTGCGGGGATCGAACCCGCGGCCTCTCGATTCACAAACGGCGTCTTACCGCCTGCGCCACGGAGGCTGAAATGTGGGTGTCCTGGTTGCACCTCTGCCTACCCATTCTGGGAAAAAAGCGTGAGTTTATGTATGTATAAATATTAATATTACGATAAATTAATTTATTTGTAACAAAACTAATAAAAATGCAACTGCTACATAAACAATAGTAATATGATGTATTAAACATTTTGATCTTAGTGTGAGGTCAGACTATGTATGTGACGGTTGGAGGTAATTATTTCTTGATATTCCTAAAAATATACTTATACTTTACAATTATCGTTACTTTTTTAGTCGCCATAATGTAAACATATGACCAACTAATACTAATTTACATGTTACAACCGTTACAAGGTTATACCTGTCGGGACAAACACCCAGTTGCATCTAATACATTTCGTTCATTATTACGTTGCACCATTCTTTGCTAAAATCAAAAATACCTATCAGGATATTTAATACATACCAAATAAAATAAAATAACATAGGTAGATTTTTATTGCTATTATTTGACCGAGGAAAATCATTATGTCTCACTTAGAATTCAATCAATGAATATGAAAGTGTTGGTTAAGATAAACAATTATAATAATTAATAATAAAATATAAAACTATTTCTGTTCATTAAAAGGTTCTCCAGAACATTAGACAATAGACTACCAATTGTCCAAATTATCTTGCATGTCATCTTTGTTATTGATTAACAGTTGTATTATTAATAGGATTATTAGGTAAAATATCATAATTACTACAATTTCACTTACCGGGAATATTGTTGGAAAGCTGTTTTCTTTTTCAAAATGTAATGAACAAATAAATGTATTTATTGCAGGGTTCCAATAGCTTCCAATTTTTTGTATCCATTTTGTCCTGGTTTGTATGTTTATAGGGAATCTAAAAAATATTTTTAATTTCACTTTGTTTGTCGGTCTGAATATATATTTAAATATAAACTATTTTTTAAATAAAGATCAAAATATTTAAAAATGATAATATCGATATGAATAATTTCGTATCGAATCCACTCATATCTAAACTTGTGTGTAAACAAACAATGAGGTTGTTATTTACACTACTTGTATAAATAACGCCTAGAAGAGTCTAAAACTTAATCAACAAGATCCAAATACATTTATAAATGATAAAAATAAACCCAAAATGTAAATTTAGCACATATTTGTTAGTATTTCGTAAAAACAGTTACTAACCTATGAAAAGTTGTGTTGAGTCCTTTTTGCTTGAACTCGACTTGAATCCTCTAACACAACACTGAGGCACTTTAAAAACTTAACAATTAAACTAATTAGCAAACTTAACAAACAAGATTAAACAATGAATAATTCGAAATTCTTTGATTTTGCAGATTTGTTTACTTCGATTGACAGATAACGCCACAGTTTGACATTTCATGGAGTTTTTGTTTTACTAGTCTGTGGTTTCGGATGAGCTAAATAAAATGGCGTCATTTTGGTCTAGCGGCGGTCTCAGTGTGGTTAGTGAACAAAATATTGCCATATTCGAAACAGAGGAATTATTATTTGTCTCTTTCATTAAGGGAAAAGTCAGCTTTGTGTAAAGGAGACAGATAGATAAACGTACATTCCGCGTCGATATTCCTAACATAACTATAATTTGATATATATAGCTACTTTTGTGCGTAATCCTTTATAATTCTTTTATCATTGGATGGATCAAATTGCATTAAATAATAGCTGCATCCTGCTCTATCTAGTTGTAGTTAAATGTGCGGAAAAGAGAATATCATAGTTATTTATTTTGGTAGCTTATTACGTTTATTCAGGCCTATCGTTGTGTGCGTTTGATTAATGATAGATTGCTTAAATAAACTTTATGACTATCGAAATAAAGTTCATTTTTGTTTATGATTTAGTTTATTAGAGTATTCGTTTAGTGATTCCTTTAAAAATGATCTTATGTCCTGGAGTTACGTTTCAATTTCGTTTGTTCGGAGTACTAAATGAAAGAGTATCTGTAATTTACTTGGTCTTAACTAATTATTTTGAAAAAAAAATACCTACCGAAAAAAATGTAAATATCGGTTCAGTAGCTGATTCTGAACGTACTACTTTCCGCTTTTACATTTAAATCTGTTACATGTTGTATACAGTTGCACGGATTTTGTGACGCGTCCACCAAAGCGTACGCGTGTGTAGTTTACGCACGCATCCAGCAGCCGAACAAGACAACGATAACTCTGGTGGCGGCGAAAACCAAGCTGGTCCCGCTCGGGAAGCAATTAACCTTACCCAAACTAGAGCTAAGTGGAGCGCAACTACTCGCCAAACTAGTGACAAAGATTTTGCATACTTTGCCCGAACACAATACCGAAGTGTTTGGATGGTGCGACTCTAGTAGGTAGTATTGGGCTGGCTACAAGGCGATCCTGGAAGGTGGAAACCATTCATAAGCAATCGCGTAAAAAATATCACGACGGTAATGCCGACGCATTGTTGGCGTTACGTGAAATCGGAAGAGAACCCTGCAGATTGCGCCAGTAGGGGGCAATTGGCATCACAGTTACGGGAAAATAAGCTATGGTGGGGAGGTCCGACTTGGTTGATGTCATTTGATCGGAAGAAAAAACAAGAGGCTCTTGTAACGGAAGTGGAAAAAACAGCAAACCAGATAACTAACGTTACCCAAATCGAACCCGCGACACCCAGCATAATTATCGAGCTCTTACATAAACATAGCGTATTGAAAAATATCGTTTCAATCGTGGCATGGATACTACGTGCATTCCAATTAAATCGTAAACAATCGCCGAGCTATCTCACATTACCGGAATTACGCAAGGCAAAAACACTCAAAATAAAACACACTCAGGCACAGGAATTTGACAACGAATGGAAATATCTACATAAACATAATACAGTAAAATCGAATAGCAAGTTATTGAATCTTAATCCTTTTATTGATAAGGACGGAGTTCTCAGAGTAGGTGGGAGATTGGGAAAATCGAATCTTAAGCTTGAAACGAAACATCCTATTATATTACCTTATGATAGCCGTTTAACTACTTTACTTATTGAAGAAGCGCACGAGGATACTTTCCATGGAGGAGCCCGGCTTACTGCTACACGATTGAGGCAAAGGTACTGGATCTTGGGAGGAATTAGAGCAGTGAAGAAGCAACTCCGAAACTGTGTGATTTGTCGGAAGCACAATCCCCAGTACCAACACCAACTGATGGGGACACTTCCGGAGGCTCGGACGACAGAAGCGCCACCCTTTTATCACACAGGCGTAGACTTGACGGGATTTGTTGACGTAAAAGCGAATCACGGCCGCGGCATAAAAACAACTAAAGGATATATTGTATTATTTATATGTATGGTAACTAAGGCCGTGCATATCGAGCTAGCATCAGATCTATCGAGTAGAGCATTTCTGTCGGCATTAAAAAGATTGGCAGCAAGACGTGGAACACCTCACCATCTATACAGCGATAACGGAACTAATTTTATCAAGAGTAATCGAAATCTACAGGAGGAATATTTTGAACTACAAAATATTATAGATAAGGATTTTTTGAGAGAGGTTACCGACCTGAAAATCGAATGGCACTTCCAAGCACCTTCTTGGCCCAGTGCTTCCGGATTATGGGAACGAGCGATTCGCAGTCTTAAAGGTCATTTGAAAAGAGTGATAGGCGAACAAAAATTAACCTTTGAGGAATATTCCACACTGTTGGCGCAAGTCGAAGCCTGTCTTAATAGCAGGCCGCTGTGTGCCTTAACGGAAGACCCTGAAGATCTGGACGTATTGACACCGGCGCACTTCCTCAATTGTAGAGCGGATTTGACTGTAATCGAGACCGAAAGAGATGCGAGAACGAGATGGCAGTTAGTGAGGAAATTGTTAGAAGATATCTGGAAAAGATGGAAGTTGGAGTACTTAACTCAACTTACGGTAAGGAGCAAGTGGTTTAAACAACAAAGGAATATTAGCATTGGTGATATTGTCTGTATTCATGAAGACCACCTTCCTCCAGGGAAATGGTCGATGGGGAGAGTGGTGGAATTACACCCCGGGAGTGACGGCGTTGTACGGGTAGTGACGTTAAAGACGAAAAACGGACTTATGAAGCGACCTGTCTTGAAGGTATCGGTACTACCAATACGGAACGATGATTCTACTGAGGTATCTTCAACTAAAACAACAACATCATCAGCTGTGACAAGTTTGAATAAGCATAGGAGGAACAGCATCGTAACGACACTATTTTATACTATCCTATTTATGAACATCTGTACAGGCGTACAGTGTGAACTTCACGTGAATCGGTTTAACAATAATCAAAGTTTATACTTGGATAAGATTTCTAACCTCCAAGTGGCCCGGGACGAGTGGAAACTGGTGGTTTATTATGAAATGGATCCATTTTGGCAAGGATGTTCGGCTCTAAATAAATACATCAAATAAATAGAACAAACGTGCTCCAAGCTTAACGAAACGTCATATTGTGACGTATTATCAACGCAGCTACGTCATGGTTACTCTGAGTTACAATATTATAATCAGGTGTTGCAAACACAGCGCTATAATGCGCGACCCAGACGTCGGCGGGGCCTCGTGAATGGTGTAGGCTACTTATCCAATTACTTGTTCGGCGTATTGGACGAAAGGTTCGCCGAACAATATCAGCAAGATATTACTCAGATACGCAACAACCAAAGACATTTAGCGAATCTATGGAAAAACCAGACATCGATAGTAGAAGCTGAATATAATCTACTTAAGCGTACAGAAGACTCGATAAGCCAGCAGCACGAATCTATCCACGCGAACATATTAAAACTCAGCAGAGCTTTAAATGATGTGACCAGCGAAACCAACGTTAACCGATTGAATAATTATTTTACCCTCGGTGCTCTTACCGCTAGCAATCTATTAAATAATTTGAGAGGAATACAAGGAATGTTACTAGACCAAGTGATGGACATTTATCACGGGAAGTTTAATTTTCATCTCGTAACTCCCGAACAACTCTTACGCGAGCTCAGCGTTATATCAACCCAGCTACCTTCCGATCTAAGCCTACCCATAGAAAATGTCCATAATGACTTACATAAAATATATTCTTTACTCAGAATCAAAACGAGAATGTTGCAAAAATACCTTATGTTTGAAATTAGAATTCAACTTACTAATAGAGACACATATGAGTTATACAGGCTCATGGCTATTCCACAACGAACGGAGAACAATTTGATGATATCCATTGTAGTGAAATCCGAATACGTCGCGATTAACCTACGAAAGGATACCTTCTTACCAATAACAGAACATCAGATAAGTGAATGCCTCCAACAAGAATCGGATACGTTCATATGTTATATACAAACACTAATCCATCAGCTGAGAGGTGACCATGACCTGTGTGAATCTACTGACGAAGCAAGGACGTGTCGATTAGTAACAGCGCCGTGTAATAATAAATGGGTCAACTTACACAACATAAACACCTACTTGTATGTTTGTTGCCATGAGTGTACCGTCAGAGCGCATTTTGGAACGGATCGCGTTACGTCCTATCAGCTACCACGCGCGGGCATAGCGGCTTTATCAAGCGACTGCATGCTGAAGACCGATGATTCTTTTATATTTTCTCACAAATTATTGCGCCCAGATGTTATTCATATCCGACCAGAAGTGATAGTCACAAGTATGCCGCCGATCAACCATTTAATAAATTTGTCGCTCCCTTTGCTCGATATGAAAGATCACGATGCCCAGAACAGAACCCTGGAATTAGGCATCATACACGATAACATCCAAAGAATGAAGGAGCAACCAGACCTGATCATGTCTAGTCACGATATCCACCATTACGTAGCGATATACTGCTTACTGGCGCTCGTAAGCATCGCCGGAGCTATATTTATTTGGAGACGCATGAGTCGCCGTTGGCGCGTATCACAGCGTGAAGTCGCCACTGAACGATCATCATCAACATCAAGAGACGTCGACCAGAACGAAGCCTGCAGAATTAACACCACTAGTGGAAGTGGGAATATAAGGTGTATATCTGTGCAGCGGTGCAATAGTGATAGTGAGAGTGAAATTAAAATGAGCCAATTGGGCAAACAAGATCGAGGCACTATGCCCGATCCACGTAAGCCAGTGTTTTGTGTGAGTGACAACGTTTAAACCCTATAGAGACTTTAATTTCTAGTTCGTAAGTCTTAATGCCCATCATCATGTTTCACCTTCATTATACTCATAAGGTTCATTTATCTTTTTTCTCCCCCGGGAGGATGTACGGGCTAGCGGCGTACATTTAAATCGTCAGCAATTAATAATATTATATTGATTACGCAGTAGTACACGATCGATTGTCATCCGCGTCGCGTGCGCTCATAGCTAGCATTTTCATATCCATACTTTAGTTAAATAAGTCGTAATTAAGCAATAAATCCTACTAGCAAGCTATACAACCTTTTACTAAACCTTACAATAGCGATAGAGCGAAAGTTGGTAGAGTCTGACCGATCATCCTTTTTGGGGATTGATTGCACATTGGCCTCCAAGATTCAGGCATAACTCCTGCGCGGTAGGACGCTCTGTAGAGGAAATTCAGTGCAGGAGTGATTTCTTTCTTTCCTTCTTCTTTCTTTCTAATGCGGATATCCGCCATTGAGAAACCGCAATCAGAAAGTGTATGCGGCGTCTGGAAACAAGGGTCCTCGAGGCAGGAATGAGCCACAAAAATATTTGCCAGTAAGGCAACCATCTCTTGCGGCTTGTGAGCCAGCGACCATTCCAGACACCTCAGCGGTGGCAACGCTGGACGGCAGAAGTTAGAATGAACGGTCCTGGCCAAACTCCAATAAGCACGACTGCTAGTTGGGTGATTGCCCAACGTACGCCCAATCCTGCTAAGGCACTGGGCATCTGCTCTAACGTAGGCCTTCTTGCACGCCTTGGTGGCTTGGTTGTAGGCTTCTTTAAGGGAACTAATATTGTCATCCTTCATGACGCGACCCCTGATTTAAGCGCGATTTGCCGCCTGCTTGTCACCGACAGAATCGGTGCGCGATTGTACCAGGAGTGTCCACGGCTTTTACTGGCGATCTCAGAGGAAGAAATCAAGTATTCCATTCCAAGCCTGATCTCGTCAGCAATAGCGTTGGCACTCGCTAAGTGATCTTTACCCTCAAAGCAGTGCTGCCTCCAAGGGATGGATGAGAAATAATCTTACACACCATTCGAATCTGCAGACGAGTAATGCCAGACCCTCCGCTCAACCTGCACGGCACGTGGAGGTGAATCGAATGGTACTGACGACCCAAACAAGCATTGATTGAAAGTACCCAGAGGCCAGAGGAACCAGCATGATCAGTCTTGAAGGAGCCCAGCCATAGTTCGTGATGTGCATTGAAAGACTACCAAGACCCCCTAGAAGACCCCATTTCGATCGACGGGAACTGCGCCCGCGCGTCATCAGCCGCCTGGCTAAGATACCTGATCAGCCGAGTCGTCTCATCGTCCCCTTTGTGAGACCTGTAAAAGCACACGTAGATGCGGCTCAGGGAAACTAGATCCACGTGCACCCACAGAGCGGAGAAGGAAAGGTCCTTCATGCAGCGCAAACGGCGACAGCAAATGTCCGACCGAACATACAAGCATACCCCGGCTTTCGGCTTGACATTTTCTTTAAGCGAATAACCAGGGGACAGCCGGTAGAAATTTTTGGCCGGACGAAAATCAAACGAATATGTGTCCCCGTTAAGACGAGCAAAGCAGGACGGACTCTCTCGGGATCATGGTGGTCGGCATTGAGGTTCGTATGGAGTCCGCGGATGTTGGTAAACTCAGTGAACGCGGTGGTGGGGTTATGCACCGCTGAAGAACATGCTCTGTTTAATTGCATTGTCATGAGGTTGATGGGATGGGTTTGTTGAAGAGGCATCGACATTAAGAAGGCCGAATGGGCACCGGTACGAAACGGTCGGCAGGTGGCGAATTGATCCGCCGGGTGGAAGGGTCCCCGTACCGTCACGGGATGAGCCGCCCGGACCCCACATCCGGTTACCAAATTATGCGCGGCATGGTAAGGCAGCCTCTCGTGGTGACTAGCCGCGGTTGAGATACAGGGGGTATTGTGCCGCGGGCGGACAGCGGACAACCGTTTCTACGGGTCTCCCTGAGCGCGGGTCAACACTCTTCCCTTCGACAGCTACCGATAATACCCACATGGTACAACCTCGTGCCCGGAGTCAAACCCCTCGAAAAACCAGAATAACATGGGCTGATCTCGGAAACCGGTCCCTTACGGGTATCAATGGCGTTCTTTACGTTCCGTGGACGGTGGTCGCTGCCCGGGCGGACACTTAAGTCCTACCACCACGAACTGTGTCACTTATTTGGCTTGGCACTACCCAGGGGTCCCGTGTAGTGAAACTAGAGTTAAAGCCTACGAACGCGAGTGACGTTAACCTTTAAAAGTGAAGTCAATATAAAGCGTGTACAAAATGCTTAACCTGGTGGTAGAATAGCGTTCTTGAAGATTGAAGATGCCTATTTCATATGGTTGCTAAAAAGGATGATGATGATTAAGATAAAAATATAGGCAGGTAGGGGCGGCATTTTTCAGTTTTTGCCCCGCCTCGAAAAATACCTAGATCCGGCGCTGACTGTTGATCCTGGCTTACAGGAGTTGCAGTGGTGGGTGTGAGGGCGGGACAGTCTCCATAAAGACGATTTTTAATACTACTGGGGGAAATTAAACTAGGTACATCTTTTCATATTGGGTTTTTCATTCAATAAGTAAGGTGTGACCCGAAAACTATGTTGCTTTGCCGAGGTTTGTAGGTAAAAAAATGTATGAATTTGCCTGCTTGTAACTTTTTATCATTTTGAACAATGATTAGTACTCAACGGCGTCACAGGCCATTATATAGCTTGGGCCTTGTATATGACTATAATGAAGGAGCACTAATTGAAAATTAATTAAAACCAGACTTAAATTAACAATTTGTATAATTAATTAACATTACATCTACTACATACATGGTAGTCTACGAGGGTTGATTGAGAAGTTCATGGCCCGATATACAAACGTAAATATACATATTTCATTTTAACACTACTACTCTCATTGGGTCTATACATTCTTTGGCTTTCACAGTATGTTTATGCTGTAGTATTTTAGTTATAACATGCTAAATGACACCAATTGCGCAGTTTTTTATAAAATGGGCAAATCGATCAATTAAGGATAAATCCACACCGAAACGAATCCGTGATGATATTATGACGAAAACATTAGGGGAATCCGGAGGACCATCGTATGTCACTGTGAAAAAATGGGTAGCAGAATTTAAAACTACCAGAGAAAATTGAAGATGATCCTTTTACCAAGTCTACGACCGAAGAAACATCTGCAATGTGTGTGATATTATATTGGAAAACTGCAAACTGACTATAATAAAGGAGATTTTTATCGCAGGCATATCATATAAGCGAAAAAAAAACCTTATTATCAATTAAATCGGGTTTTCTAAGGAATCCGAAAGTGGGTCTCTAGACTACTTTCAATTGAGCAGAAACAGTCATCTAACTATTTCCTGCATATGTTTGGAAATGTTTGAAGCTGGCTTGCAAGACTTTATGCACAGTTTTGTTAATTTTTGGAACTGTTGTTTGGACCAAGCAAGTTCCAGCAGTGTAAAAATTTGATGAACCGACCCTTAAAAAGCAAAGGCAATCCTATCGGCTGGCAAGGAATGGACTCCATTTCTTGATATGCTTTTAGAGTCATAATGGTGGTCTATCTTTTAAAAGACCAAATCATAAACTCGGAAAACTATTGCACCTTAAAGCGTCGTTTGTGTGAAGAAATTGCAGCCAAAGTCCAGGTTTGCTTCAAAAAAGAATGTGGTTTCACTAGGATAACGCGCATGTTCACACGTCTATCGAAAAGTATAGTTGAAATTCGTGACGTGAAGTCAGTCGTTGAGCAGTAGATCTAAACTGGTTTTGATCTACTGCTCAATCCGACTTATTCGCCTGATTAAGCACCTTCCGTCTTTCACCTGTTAACTTAAAAAAAAATCACCTTGGTGGCCAGAAATTTTCGTCAAGTGAAGAAGATTCGTCGTTTGTCAAGAATCATTTTTAAACCAGTATAAAAACTTTGCAAACAGGTGGAAGAAATACTTGAGTTAGGTGAAAAATATGTTAAGAAATAAAAATATTTTTGTTTGTAATTTCTGTTGAGGCCCCCAAAATTTTCAATCAACCCACGTAAAATATGTACTAGTTAATGTTTGCGTCACGTGGTATGTTTTATTGACTTAGGTGTGTTTCCGCGTCACGTGCCCTCATCTCGTCGTCGCTGGTGCGTGCGCAGGTGCATGGCGAGCGCGGGCCGCGACGAGTACTTCTTGTCGCAGATGCCGCACGTGAAGTTCTTCTCTCCCGTGTGCTTCGACGCGATGTGACCTTCCATGTCGCACTTCTGGAAGAATCGCTTCCCACAAACGCCACACTCGTGTTTCTTGTCCGAGTGCGCTTTCCTCACGTGGCACATGTAATAGTGCCGCCAGTTGAACGTCTTCCCGCAGTGCTCGCACGTGATCACCTTCACCTTGTCTCCGTGGGCCTCGATCACGTGATTTTTGCGCTCCTTCTCGCTGCCGAACTTCTTCGGACAAAACGTGCACTTGTAGTAGAGCGACATTTTGTGCACGACGGCTTCGTGTTTCTTCCTGTAGTGCTCCAGCTTGAACACTTTGTCGCACTGGCGGCAGGGATACTTGCCGACCATGTGGATCTTCATGTGGCTCTTCAGCCGGGGCGCGGTGAGGAAAGTGTCACCGCAGTCGCCGCACACGTAGTTGTTGTAGTGGGCGTTCATGTGGCCGTCTAGTTGCATGTAGTTCATGAACACCTGCTTGCACAGAGCGCACTTGAGTTCAGGGCCCAGTATGTAGGGCACGACCTTGCGGTAGGCGAGGTCCAGGATGATGTTGTGCTTCTCCTTGAGGTGTTGGAACATTTCGTTCCAGTTGTAGAGCGGGGTGCAGCACACGACGCACAGAAGGTTCTCGATGTCGAGTTTAAGGATCTCGTTCATCCAGTAGGGGCGCAGCATGAGGTCCACCTTCTTGGTGCGGTCGTCCATGTGCGCGCTGCGCGTGTGGTCGCGCAGCTCCTCCGCCTCCTCGAACGTCTCCTCGGTGCAATACGCGCAGCAGTAGCGAGTCGCGCGACTTTTGTACGGCGTGCCATTTGTGTATGTCAGTATAGTCTTAATTTCTGTTAGGAACTGATATCTCTCCTCGCGGGTGGGATCGCTGAAGTTATCTAGTGAAAAAAGAAAACATTATAAATGACGTAAGAATTATGCGTACTCAAAAAATATTCAATATAACTATGAAAAAATATATAATACACTCATTTACAAAAAAAACGGGCGGTTTTGATTTTAATTCTTCTTTAAAAAAATACGGTACCAACATGATTTCAATCATTTGTACATGTTACTAGCCGGTTTTAAAAATGCCGTGGTGTTTAAAACAGTACGTTCTAAATTCAAATTTTCGTTTGATGCTCGTTTTTACAGAAAACCACTTTTCATCCTACATTTTTGGTGCGAAGTTCCAAAAGATAATATCGGTTTTCATAACTTTTAGTCAATTTTTATGAATTTATTTCATATTCTTAATTGTCAAAGCTTCATTTATTGCTGTTTAGCTGTCTCAATAATGTTAGAGAAAGTGGTAAAAGCTACCAAAATTATTGCGCTGCTCGGAGTTGCAGCCAATGCTTCGTGGCTCAGAGGCTAAGTGTGAGTCGCTCGACGGTTCAAAGGACCTGGCAGCGGTATCAAGACACCGGTTCCGTCGAGAGAAGGCCTGGTTCTGGAAGAAAACCATGTACCCAACCACGGGATGATCGTTTTCTTGTGAGTCGCGCATTGAGAAATCGCAAGTCTTCGTATGTGGACCTTAAGAACAACCTCGAAGAAGTAAGAAATGTGCATATTAGTCTATGGACGGTCAGGAGGAGGCTAATATACGCAGTCATCGCCCGGCCCGCGGTCCTAAGTTACTCCGTGAGCACAGAGTTGCCAGGCTTAGGTTTGCTCGAAATTGTGAGTCATGGACTCAAGAAGACTGGAATAGGGTATTGTTCTCCAATGAAGCCAGGATATCTCTGTTCGGTGAAGATCGACGTCGGCGAGTGCTACGAAGACGAGAACGCTTTGCAGAGGCTTGTTTTGAAGAAATCACACCTTATGGTGGGGGCTCTGTTAGGTTTTGGGCAGGAATAAATTCAATGGATCGTATAGAGTTAGTCTTCATTGAAAACGGCTCACTGACTGGACATCGATACATAACGGAAGTTCTAATTCCTCATGCACAACCCGCATTGGCCGCTTTAGGCGAAGACGCAATTTTTATGGACGACAACGCTCGCGCCCACCGGTCTGGCGATGTGGAAGCGTATGTGCAAGAGGTCGGCATTCGTCTTTTGGATTGGTCAGCTCGAAGTCCCGACCTCAATCCTATAGAGCATGTTTGGGACGTTCTGAAACGACGCGTGAGATCAGTACAACCGGCTCCGCAGACCATCAGAGAGCTGTAGAATGTGATTACCGCGGAGTGGGAACGTATTCCGCAAGCAAGTGTCCGGGATATCCTCGCTAGCATACCCAGACGAATTCAAGCTGTGATTTCAGCTAGAGGGGGTCACACTCGATACTAAACATTTATCTGGTTTTACTTTATTAAAGAAAAAACAAACAAAATCTTTGTTAACTTTTACTTCACGAGCATATGCACTACTAGCGAGCATACACTACTAGTGAACTTTAGCATTAAACCCATAAATTTTATCAAAATTTTATGATAATACTGACGAAAACGATTATTTGCTTATTAATTTACAAAATTGTGAAAGCAAAACTACCTATAATTATCAAACTAACCAATAGTAACATTTGAAATGGTTCATTGCTTAGGTGCCCGTTTTTTTTTGCAAATGAGTTTATAATTGAAGCTTTTTTTCTTTATTTCTTCTTACATAGTTTAAAATGAACAGTCATTTTATTTATTGTAAGTAGTTTTATTTGCGACTGATGGGGAAAATTGAACTCAGCACCTCTTAGTCCACAATGATTATATTACACTAGCTAAAAGTACATACTGGTGGCAGGTCTCTCATGTGTGAGAGGCCGCCTGGGTTGGTACCACCGCAATGACTATATCTCCCGAAAGAAAGCAGTGTAAACGCACTGTTGTGTTTCGGATTGAAGGATATTGTATCCAGAGTAACAACTGGACATATTAAGACTTAACATATTATGTCTCAGCATGGCGAACGCAGTGGAATTAGAAGCATTGCTTTGTAATTCAAGGTGTTGTTTGGTTTTGCTACTATTTATGAACGGTCGTATCGATTACCTAATTCACGATTATCGACAAAAAAAAATACTCTTTTTTATTTTGTATAATGTCACCTGGGATTATGGAAAACACACATAGACATAAATTCACTCCTTTTTCTCAGAAGGGGTAGGCAGAGGTGCAACGATGACACCCACGTTTCGCAGTGTATTTTTCGTTTTATGATGTGATAGAGGGCGGGGCCTATCGCCTAATCAATCACAAATTATTAATTATAGAATTTAGAAAAATTCAATATCACTTTGCCCGACCCGGAATTCGAATCAGAGACCACAGCTATGCAAACGTACCGCAGTACAACTGCGCCAGGCATTCCGTCTTGTACTGAGATTCATGTGGGTTAAATTATATACCATACACCAATATAATCTGGTATGGAGAAAGGTATGCCACTATTGCTACTCTGAGTTCACACAGTTTAACACACCCCTCGAAGTAAATCAACAGATTCGTGTTATTTTAAAAGTATGTAATAATTCCATGACGAGGTGACAAGTTTCAGACATGTAACTTAGGGACCGTCCATAAATCACGCGAGGCTTAAATAGGGGGGGAGGGGTTGGACAAAAATCACGAAATATCATAAGGGGGTAGGGGAGTCTAGTAAGATATCAAGTGTATTTTTTTGACACATAATTTTGATTAAAATGGCACATAATATAATTTTTCGTATGATTACACTATTTTTTTATTATATTATGGTCCTCAAATTCAGAATAATAATGGATTATACTTTATACCCGTATTTAAAGATGATATTCGAAAAATATTAAGATTTATTTATATGTACAAAAATACACGTGATGTTGGATGGGGTGGGGGGTTTAAATCTCATCACATATCACTAAAGGGGAGGGGGGGCTTAAAAAAATGCCAAATAAAAGATCACGTGATTAATGGACGGCCCCTTAGAGGCTTGAACCGGTCGTCATGATGGATGGGACGAAATAACCAATAAGACTTCAAGTTCACGCGTAAAAGAGGCGTGTGATAATTTGATAAAATATATTCACTTTATCAAATATTCGTCATGTGCGGAGGTACATAATTTTAACTTATTGAAATAGTACTGCAGTACATATATATTTAGTTTCCGTGAATAATAAATAATAATACATTCACAAGTTCAAAATAAATAGCTATCACTAAAAAAACTTTACATATACAAAACCAGCAACTAATAATGTGTATTTTAAAAGTGATCATATAGTTAATTTTTTTTGCTAAGAAATGACAGAAGATATTCAGATTTCATTAGGACAGACATAATAATCTCGCAAGTGCCAAACATAGTTTAAAAGATTCTCATCTCCTCTTAAGAGTTATTGCATAAAAATCATATTTTCACATCACTCAACCAACTCAATGACACCAATATTGTACATTTACACTTAAACACTACGACGATATAAGATATGCGTGATACTCTCGTTGATGCTGACCAAATAACAGTTTTAGAGTCATCACTTTTATTCTACAGCGCTTTGAAATTTCGGTGAATCTATCTGCCACCAAAACAATGCAAAAGGCAATAGAATCATCCCTGTGCCGTCTTGTCCTTCTGGCACTTAGGGGATCTAGCCCAATCGTAACTTAACCTAACACCGCTATTTATTCCAACCGTAAAGAACCTTAGAGACTCTTATTCCATTGGCAAGAGGTTTTGTTCTCCTTTCGTGGTCATCTAGTTAGTAGTTAAATAATATTAAGTCGACTTGCCTTAATATATCTTTACTCCGTTGCACATTGACTAGCAAACACTCTTTTTCATTTTTAATTTCTACTTCGAAGTACAATTTTCCACACATTCTGCATGTGTGATTGGATTGATCCGTTCATTAAAAAGTCGAATTCAATGCTGTCCAATAATAAGTAATAACCGACGTCTGAAAATAAGGACTTATGAATCGAAAAATTCGTATCACATGAACGCAGAATACTGGGATTAACATGCCTACATGTCACTATCTCAATATGAGTAATGATAAAGTTACAAATTGTAATCACAATATCAAAAGCTACATAGACCTAACACGTTTGATCATCATTTTCCTGGTGTTTATTCCTCATGTGCACTTTCCACATACATTTGCGTGAGAAATTGTGATTGCAGTGTTGGCACCGGAACCGCTTATTATCGAAATGCGAGCGCGCGTGTTGGCTCAGTTGGCATCGCGTCGGGAAGCTCTGGCCACAGATCTCACACACAAAGTTCTTGCTGCCCGCTTCTTTCACCTGATGGATGTCGAGCTCAATTTCCGAGTAAAAGCTCATGTCACACAACACACACTTATAAGGGCGCAACAGTAGGTGGAATCTCTTCTGGTGCGCCCTCAAGTAGATCTCATTGACGAAGGTGGAGTCGCATGGTCGACACTCATAACGTTGCCGCTGGACGTGATGCACCTCCATACTATGTTTTTCAAGCTGTGCGCTATTCTTGAAAGTGTCGCCACAGATGGTGCACTGGGCGGTCTTGTTTTCCATGTAGTGCAACAGCCGCACGTGATCATTCCTCATCTTGTTCGTTTCAAATATTTTCGAGCAGTAGGAACATTCGAATGCACCCCTCCTGTGGCGGGAGGCGTGCAACTGTAAAGCGCGTCTATTTATAAACCAACGAGAACACGTTGAACATTTAAAGTTCTTGTAATGCTCGTTCATGTGATCGTTGAGCAGTTTAAAATATTGAAACTCTTTCTGGCACAGGGCGCATTGCAATTCATCTGTGTCGAACTTCAACGGAATCAGATAGTTGGTCACGTCGTAGATAATTTCTCTGTGGATGTGTGTTAAATGTTTCATAAGTTTCTTCAAAGAGGCAATTTCAGATTTGCATTCATTGCAGTGGAGTCCCGTGATGTCCATTAGAATTCTGAGTTCAGATAATTGTTTGCCTTGTATGGCGTTGGAACATGCATCTCGGTGTGTTCGCAAGTTGTGCCGCTTGAGTTGTGAGGGCAGCGGGTACATGCGTCCGCAGAAACAGCACGCGTAACCGAGGTCAGCTTGCGTCTTCACCATAGTCGCGTTGGAATACATCATCATCACGTGTATGTTGTGTCTGTGTTTGTTCAGCTCTACCGCCTCTTTGGTTTCATCATCACTTTCATCGTTTGTATTGCCAACTAGGATATCTGTTTGATCTGGATATCCATAAACTTTCATTAATTTCTCAATAAAATTGTCCGAGTTATCAATGGATTGCTCACTTTTATTGTTTTCAGCGTCATCTACAAACAATACAATGTTCATTTTATTTTTCAAATTCATATGCACATTTAAGCATTAGAATAAACTTGAATTTCTATGTCTTCATTACAGTTTATGGTGTAAGCTGTATATCATCTTCAGCAAATGTTTGGAAATGTTTGCGCTGCTGGATACGCAGTAAATGTATAAGCCAGACGTAGCAACTACTAGCTATAGCTATAGCACTGAACTGCGGCTCTCACATACGTCGGTCGTCGCTTGAACTTTTAACACCCAGTTTTATTTTTATAAAATTCATCCCAGCCAATCCGGTGACTAATACGTTGTTTTCATCATCATCACCATCCATATCAGCCATAGGAAGTCCACTGCTAAACAGAGGCCTCCCCCAAGTATCTCCAAATTGTTTTACGTCTTCGTTATTTTGTTATAAATAAAATATTTAAAATTTTATTGAGGGTAGAATGCTGTAATAAAGTTCTACAATTCTGATGGTACATAAAATATTTTAGTCTATGTATCTGATTACGAAGAAGTTGCGATTGAACTCCTCTATTTGTAACTATAAGATACATTATAACTTCATTTTAATTACTACTATCGAACCTAATAGCAGATTATACTTAGACGTATGATTTTATTATTGCCCTAAATCAGGGTTTCCCAACCTTTTTCTAGTGCGGACCCTCAGCGCCACTTTATTATGATATGCGGACCCCTATAAATAATACGAAAACAAATCGCTCACATACTTTTATTTGCAAAAAAATTCCATGGATATATTACTTTCATAAATTATTTTACTTTTTTTTTATTTTCTTTGACTGCCTCGTTGGCGTAGTTGTACTAGGGTACGGTTACAAAGCTGAGGTCTGGGGTTCGAATCCCGGGTTGGACAAAGTGATATTGGATTTTTCTATTCATTATGAGCCCAGAGTGTTGTGCCCGATATGGTGATAGGGTAGCCACCTATCACATCGTGGGACAGAACATACAAGGTGAAATGTGGGTGTCCTGGCCCCTCTGCCTACCCCTTCTAGGAAAAAGGCGTGAGTTTATGTATGTAAATTATTGTAAAAATGCGATGGTTGATGTTGTCGTTTTGCGGCCAAAGATGTAATATTTGGGTCATTGTTGCTCAGTTGGAGCCTTAAATCTGCTTCGAGTTGTAGTCTATTTCTGTATTTTAAAAACCCTTTTCGCTTAAATTTGCTGTGGGGAAAGGCAACAACTGCTTCTGCTTAATCATATTTTAAATTTTGCCAAAAATTTGTTAAAGCATATTCTTTTAATGTTCTCTTTAGTGTCGAATCGCAACTTATTTCAATTAATTGATTTTCCTGAACCGTTGTAAGGCCTATGACGTCTGTAACATTGACACGGAATGGGTCCATAGACCACCGCTGTTGTTACCGCGGTCTGAATGTGGAAAATAATCTCAAAATGAATACTTCAAAGCTCGAAGGTGCTCAATGATTCCTTCCTGAGTCTCCTTTTGCAACATAGCCCCGCCAGTGATAGCAAAAATGACGAAAGAGTAGGAATATGATCAAAATTACCTTGAGAAGAGTGATTTGTTCATAAATCAATTTTTTTTATTAAAAGTTTTTTTTGTTGTCGTAATTTTTATGTTGTCTGCGGACCCCCTGAGAACGGTCCGCGGCTGTACATTGGCGGGAAATTTGACATTTGAGTCAGATGTTAAATTTGTTTTTACCAATTTTAATTTTCAAATTTCGGTTAAACTACGATTAATTGTTGTAATTTGGACTGTTCAACTGTAAAACATAAACATAATTATAAAGTTATATTCTCGAATGTGTTGTACACACATTCTGAAAGTTTCCCATCTGGATGGGCTCGGCCTTCGAGCTGGACCCAATAATATAAGAAAATGAATGAATCAATCGGTAGTAATATATGTGAGGGTGAAGATGTTAATATGACGGAGGAGACTGTTGCATCTGATATTGTTGAAAATACAAGTTTTAGGTCGGAGAAGAGACCAAGAAATGATAGCGATGAACAAGAGATATCTGAAAAGTATGAGGAAGGTTTTACTTTAGTACAACGGAAAAACAAACGTTTTGTGAGGAAAACATCTTTTGCAAATAATAACTATAAAACAAAAAATTCTGAAGAAGATTCTAATTTAATTGAGGTATGTGTTTCTTCAGACAATTTGCTACCAAAACAAATTGGCTTTGCCAAGTTATTTAAACAACAAGATATACCAAGCATAATTCAAATGAAATATAAAAGTCCGTATAAACTATTGATTAAGTTTGAAAGTAAAGAAAATGCTGAAAAACTTACAAATAACCCAAATTTAAGGATTTGGGATATAGATGTCGCTTAACAAATGAAGTAAGCCTTATATACGGCGTGGTGAAATATGTAGAACTGGATATTAAAGAGGAAGAACTTAAGAAGTCATTCAAATGTGATTTTGAAATTATTTCTGTCAAAAGATTAAAACGATTGGACGATAAAGGCGAGTGGATCGACAGTGAAACAGTAAGATTTTGCTTCAAGGGCAACGTACTGCCTAACTATGTATACGGGTATGATTATCGCTTTAAGGTTGACCCTTATACTTTTACTTTACTTTACTTTCCCAGTCACACAGTGTTCTAGTTGCTGGAAGTATGGTCACCTGAGTCGTATGTGCTCTGTTAAAATACCTGTGTGTCCTAAATGTACTGGAGATCATAAAACTTGCGATACCACAACTTACAAATGCTTAAATTGTCAGGGTGAGCATATGGCTTTTTATAGAGGTTGCCCAGTTTTCGTAAAAGAAAAACATATTAGAAGAATAATGTGTAGTGAAACTTGCACTTACAAGATAGCCTTATCTAAATATATTCAATCAAAGAAAAACGACGAGAATAGTAAGAATATTGAGAGTGAAACGGAGTTACAGCAATTAAACATGGAAGATTTAAACGTACAGAATTTTGGCGAAACAGTGGCGCAGGCTATCAGTTCCAGAGAATTTGAAAGCGATTCTGCGAACAGTGAATATGGTGAGGGCATCTTAAGAAGCAGTGAAGATGATACTAACAATTTAAATATAACAAATAAACAGAAGAAAAATAAAAGACGGAAGCTTAAGAGATCGAAAGGGCCTAACAATAATAGTCCAACTACACTAAGAAAAAAAATCAAAGTCCATCATAATAATGAGACAGTTACAAGTAACCGCATAAATCGAAAAGAAGATGATGGTAAGTCAAGGCTGAATAATGGTGAGTGTCATAATGCGGAACCTTTACGTTGGTGGGACAAAATAAAAATGTTATTATTTACTAATATTAGTTTTGAGCAAAAATTTATTCAAGCGTTACAAATATGTTTTGATGAGGTCAAATGTTTTCTTGTAAGATTTGTAAGTAATTGCGATATATTTAAACTTTTTACTAGTTCAATTAATATTAATGGATAATATTGGCAATGTATGTAAACGCGATTTAAGAAGTTCTCGAAGTTTTAATATTCATTGTTTACATATCGGACAATGGAATTATCAGAGTCTGATACCTAAAAAACAGGAGTTTGAACTTTTATTAAGCCAAGAAAAAATTAACATATGTATAGTTAGCGAAACTTGGTTAACTTCTGACAAAGATTTTAATATTTCTGGTTATAATGTTTTTCGAGAAGATAGACAAGATGGTTACGGTGGTATTGCAATTTTTGTTCATAGATCAATAAGTGCACATGCTTTCCCTGTATCTGTTAGAAATTCAGGAATTGAGATTATTTGTGTAAAAATATGTAACTGTAGTTTGTTAAATTTTGTGGCATCGGTTTATTGTGCGCCTTCAGTAGGGACGTCACAGTGTGATTGGGACGATTTGTTCACTATCTTTAGTGAAAAGTCAATTATTGCAGGCGATTTCAATGCACATCATTCAAATTGGTCGAATAGAATTGATACTAGGGGCACACAATTATTTGATTCTACTGTGGATCATAATTTTATTTCATTAAATAATGGAATGTCTTCACGAGTCAAGTTAGTTAATGGGAAGTTACAGGAAAGTACGCCCGATGTAACTTTCGTTTCCACAGATATTGCTGTCTTTTTTCAATGGCATGTCACGAATGAGAGTTTAGGTAGTGATCACATCTTTATAAAGTTTGATTTACAATATTTTAGTTTTGAACCTCATTACATAAGACGTCGTAATTTTAAATTAGCTGATTGGACCCTTTATCGCAATACATTTGAAAAGGCTATTGCGGAACAAAACTTTAGTCCGGCTAGTTACAATGTACAGACTTTCTATGATTTTTTTATAGACAAAATTAATTACTCAGCTGATAGGAGTATACCTTTTTTGAAGATAAATACTGATCATTTACAATCATTTAAGCCGAAACATTATTGGTGCGCAGCTATTTCTCACGCGATTGCTAAACGGCGCTTAGCATTGAAACGGTTTAGACAAAACCCTACATTAATTTTGATAGCCTTACTAAGAGTATAACTGAAGCAAAGAAAGTTTTAAGACAGGAGAAATCAAAAAGTTGGAAAAAGTTTACTAGCGAAATAGATCAAACAACTGCATCATCTGAAATGTGGAAAAAAATGCAGTGGATGAAAGGAGTTAGAAATAAAGTAGTTACAGTTTCAGATCACAGTAAAGAACAACTGTTGAAATCATTAGCCCCAGTTTTTGTTGAGACTCCTCAGCCAATATTTCGTTCCAAAAATGTTAAATTAGAAAGTGACTTTTCTTTATACGAACTCCAAAATTGTTTAAAATAGAGGGATACAGCGCCAGGTGTCGATAATATCACATATTCTATGATTTATTATCTTCCTCGTGTAGGTAAATTATTACTGCTGATTATATACAATTTAGTTTTAAAACATTGTTCAATACCTGAACAGTGGCGAGACATTAAAATAATATCAATTCCTAAAATAAATCACAATAATTCTGAGCCAAAATTAAGACCAATTTCCTTAATGTCATGTATTTGTAAAATGTTTCATCTCATGTTAATGAAACGTTTAGAGTGGTTTGTAGAAAAGAATAAAATATTAGGACCATCAACTTCAGGATTTCGAAGAGGGCAGTCGAGTGTGGATTGTATAGTCCGTTTAATTTCACAAATACAATGCGGTTTTGCTAATAATGTTTCTACACTTGCTTGTTTTTTAGATATAGATAATGCGTACAATAATGTTTGGGTTGATCAGCTCGCTTTGATGTTAGATGATCTGCAAGTTGGCGCTAAAATTTGTAAATATTTGTTTACATTTTTAAAACGTAGGTATTGAAATATAACCCAGGATATTTCTGGTAAGGACCATAGTTTAGTCCGATGGACAGGAAAAGGCTTAGCACAAGGAGACCCAATTTCTCCTCTCCTATTTAATATAGCAACATCCAAGCTGAGCCAGGCCATCGAGAATGATCTGCATTACCTGCAATATGCAGATGACTTAGTTTTATTTATCTAGTACAGTCAAAATTCAAAATGGTATAAATATGGTTTGTTCATTATTGGGTCGTATAGGATTGGAAATTTCATTTACCAAAACACAAATACGTCTTTTTAGCCTGAAAAGGAAACAAAATCCGATATCCTTAGTAATTAACGATAACCTTATCCCGCAGGTAGATTGCATTAGATATTTAGGACTCTGGTTGGATAAAGGTCTTTTATGGAAACGACACATTAATGAATTACTTTCGCGATCATTGAAGCGTATGAATCTACTTAAGGTTTTGGCAGGGCCCTCGTGGGGCGTACATTCCCTGCATCTGCGTAGAATTTATATATCATTAATAAGAAGTAGAATGGATTATTGTAGTTTTATATATGATAATGCTGCAAAAACTCATTTACTACAGTTAGATCGATTCCAAAATGTAGCATTGCGAGTTATAGGAGGATACATCAGAAGTACTCCTGTACATGTTATGGAGTATGAGCTATGTTTACATCCACTCCATTTGCGTCGAAAGTATTTAGCTACAAAATATTGTTTGAAGGCGCAATCATGGACAAACAATATATGCATCAAAGCCTTAAGAAGTCTACTTAGTCTCTCCAACTCAAGTTATTTTCATAGAAAAAAGAAACCTCTCCTCATTAATGAATATGATGATACTAAAGACGAAAAGATAAATATTTCTAATCCCCTGAACATGTTTACATTGGATACGTGGATGTCCAATTTTAATATGGATTTTATTGAAACATTAATTGAAGGTGCCACAGAGCCTAAGAAAAAAATTGATAATACAGTTCTCAAATTTAATTCGTTGCACATGCTACATAATAAGTATAAAGGTTGGCTTAAAATATTTTCTGATGGATCTCAGAGTCGAGCAGGCTGCGGTGCTGCTTTTTATGTTCCCATTCACAATGTGAGAGAATCCTTTAAAATAGTTAATAACTCGGAATGTAACATCATGTGTGTGGAGCTCTTTGCGATTTCGGAGGCATTGTCGTATGTTATTAGTACCGGAATTAATAAAGCGGTTATTCTGTCTGATAGCAGAAGCGCTTTGCAACATTTAGCTCGGTGCGCCTCTGGTTACAGAGGTACATCGATTGCATATACTATTTTACGTAAAGTTTCCCTGCTGGTGTCTCATGGCGTATCTCTAGGATTGCAGTGGGTTCCGTCACATGTTGGTATACGTGGGAATGAGGAGGCAGACAAATTAGCTCGAGAAGCCATATCAAAAGGTACAGAGGTTCAAGTTAGGCCGGATCATTGTGTATTATTATCGAAATACAGAAGTTATTTGTTATTGGAGTGGAAAGAGTATTTTGATGCGATATCTCGAGAGAAGGGTATTTGGTACCGAACGCTAGCGAGTGAACCTCCTCGTGTCCCATGGTTTGCACACTCTAATTTAAGCCGTGACCATTTAGTAGTAGCCCTTAGGTTGCGTTCTGGACACATTGTTTCAAATAAGTTCAAATTCATAATGAAGAAAGTAGATAACCCAAATTGTACGTTGTGTAATTGTGTCGATGATGTTTTTCATTTCTTATCGGAGTGTGTTAGGAGTTCAAATATGAGACAGGAATTGTACAAGCGCTTTAATATAAATTGTTTAGACGCAGGTATATTCCAAACCATTCTAGCGGCAAATTCTTCTGATGCCGCTAGATTTTTATATATGTCTGCATTTAAGCTGTTTAAAATGGATAGTAGTCTAAATAGACCAGAGTCGATAATTTTTAAAACCAATAAAAATAATAGTAGGATGAAACCCATTAGAAAAGGAGGGGGATAGTATAAAAATGAAAGGAAAAATAATTTACGGGCGATCTGTGGCCGGGAAGGGGATGGGGGTGGGTTTTTAAGGGTAAAAAACGGTTTTTCTCGATTTCCGGCAAAACTAAAAGTCCTATCGAAAAAAGTCAAATGGCAAAGTTGTAGGTAATAAAAAGATCTAAAACTTTTGTATTTACACTTTTTTCACAAAACCTCAAAGTTTATGTGAAAAATTCAAAAAACCAAGTTTTTGGTTTTTTATTTTTATCTTTTACAAAAAAAATATTTTTTTAACGAAATTTGGTGAAAACTTACCTTTTTATGTCCCAAATACGTTGTAATTTATTTGATTAAAAATATTTATTTTTTCGCCTTATTTTGAATTAATATCGAAAAAGCACCCTAATTTTCAATCGAAAAATCACCTGTCAAAATATCAGCTTTTTTCAAAAAATTGGTATGTTTTCTGTTCGTTGAAATCTCTACTTTCCGATAGTGAAAAAATATATGTATGTTACTATAGTAAATCTTCTCAGAAAATGCAAAGCAAAGCTGCTTTTTTATTTCATACACTTGCTTATCATCTGCCTTATTGCAGATGATACAAACAGATTCATCCATACTGATAATCTGAAACACAAAATCGAATTAATAATGCCTTCACTATGTTATGGTGAGTATATACCCATGAAAAAAAATATATTTAAGAAATAAATGTCAAAATGTATAAAAAATATATTATGAATATATTAAAAAAAGCAGCTTTGCTTTGCATTTTCTGAGAAGATTTACTATAGTAACATATATATATTTTTTCACCATCGGAAAGAAGAGATTTCAACGAACAGAAAACATACCAATTTTTTGAAAAAAGCTGATATTTTGACAGGTGATTTTTCGATTGAAAATTAGGGTGCTTTTTCGATATTAATTCAAAATAAGGCGAAAAAATAAATATTTTTAATCAAATAAATTACAGCGTATTTGGGACATAAAAAGGTAAGTTTTCACCAAATTTCGTTAAAAAAATTTTTTTTTTGTAAAAGATAAAAATAAAAAACCAAAAACTTGGTTTTTTGAATTTTTCACATAAACTTTGAGGTTTTGTGAAAAAAGTGTAAATACAAAAGTTATAGATCTTTTTATTACCTACAACTTTGCCATTTGACTTTTTTCGATAGGAGGGATAGATAGGAGTTTTGCCGGAAATAGAGAAAAACCGTTTTTTACCCTTAAAAACCCACCCCCATCCCCTTCCCGACCTCAGATCGCCCGTAAATTATTTTTCCTTTCATTTTTATACTATCCCCCTCCTTTTCTAATGGATTTCATCCTACTATATTTTTTTTTCACTTTTTATTATTTTTAAAGGCTTCTACCCTGGTCTAAAAATAGTTTCTGTATATTACAAAATTGTGAACACTATGGGACTGGCATAGTCAATTTTGACTCAAAGTCCCCGAACAAATAAAGAGAAACAAAAAAAAAATAGGTCCGCGGACCCCCAGGGGTCCACGGACCCCAGGTTAGGAAACCCTGCCCTAAATAAAATAAATCTAGTTCACAACTGGCCATAAAAGCCAGCTTCAACTATCTCATATTTAAGTAATTGTTTTGCAACTTTATGTAATTCTCATTTTACTGGAAAAGTGTTACTCAAATAGTTATTCATTACTTGGCAGCAAAAACAAAAAAACACTGATCAACGAGAATAAACGTCTATACCGTCACTACAGTTTGTATCACACTAGTCACAAAATTTCTATATTGCACAATTATTTAGTTGTAGCTGCTCACTTTTCACTCACTACACCACTTCTCTGTGCTTTTTCCACATGTGAATCCTCATTTTAGACCTCGCTGCGAATTTTAAATCACACCAATCGCATCTATATCGCTTGATGCCGAAATGCAAGCGCATGTGTTGATAGAGGCAACATTTGGTGCCAAAGCGTTTATCACAAATGTCACACTGAAACTCTTTGGTCTTCGTATGCGTTACCATGTGCGTGTTAAGTTCCACTTTGGAGAAGAACGCCATTTCACACTCGGTGCACTTGTGCGGCCGCAACATCAGATGGAATCGCTTCTTGTGCGTGCTCAATGTGCCACCATTAGAATAACACTTGTCACAAGCATCACATCTGAATTCTAAGGGTTTCGCTCCATGCGCCTTCACCATGTGACTTTGCACTTGCGGAAACGACGAGAAGTTCTCGTTGCACACGTGACACTTCCTTGTCTTGCTGCCCTTGATGTGGATCTTTCTGACGTGTGCGCTGCGTTTATGGCGGGTGTCGAACACTTTCTGACATTGCGGGCACGTGAACACGCCCACGTTCTTCTGGTGCCGATAGCTGTGCGTCTGCATCGACTGCTTGTTGATGAAACAATGGCCGCAAGTGACGCACTCGTAGTTCCTGTAGTGTTCGTTCATATGTTCCGACAAAGTTTTAAAGAACCGGTATTGTTTGCTACACACTACGCACTCTAACGCGTCACTTTCAAACTTGAACGGGATTATGTGATTCTTGATGTCCATGTGTATTGTCTTCTTGTGCTCCCTGAGATGTTTCATGAGCAGTTCCAGCGAGTCGATCTTGGTACCACAGATGATACAGCGGAGGCCGGTGACGTCCAGTTTGATGATCAAGTCAGACACATATTTAACGTGAATCGCCTTGGAATGAGCGTCTTCGTGAGCGTCCAGATTGTGGCGTTTGAGTTCAGCGGGCGATGGATATTTTTCATTGCAGAAACAGCAAGTGTAGTCGCCGCCCACCTGGCCTTTCAGCATGGTTGCATTGGAGAACAGTAGTATGGAGTTAATGTTGTCTTTGTGTTTCTTCATCTCCTGCAGCGCGGCACTCTCTTCCTTCTCGTTTGTGGGTTCGTTATTATTTTTCTTTTTTTTAGTGCACGATCGCATCTGCTTTGATTTCATTTTTGTACCATCTGTCGCACATTTCGCCTCCTTTACATCAACAGACGCATTTTCCGTTTTCTTTGCGTCCGGTACATCTACAAAGAAAATATTGGTTTTTATTCGGCATTTTTCTTCATCTTAACTTAATTCTGTAGCATGTCTCCAAAATAGCTTTGGTTATGGCAAAAAAAATATTTTCTTGAATATATCAGTTCTTTAATATTTCATAAACGTTTATATAACTTTTAATACAGAAATATTATTATGTATTTCTGAATATATTTCCAGTTGCACATGATCTCATCAAGATTTAATTCAAATTGAAACTCTTATTTCGTATGGAGTCCGCGGATGTTAGTGAACTCCATAGTGAACGCGGTGGTGGGGTTAAGCACCGCTGAAGGACCTGCTCTGTTTGGTTGCACTGTCATAAAGAAAGGAAGGATGGGATTGGTGAAGAGGCAACGAGGAGCTCAAGTTCGGGCACTAAGAAGGCCGAATGGGCACCGGCACGAAAGGGTCGGCAGGAAGCGAATTGATCCGCCGGACGGAAGGGCCCCCGTACCCTCCCGGGATGGGCCGCCGGGACCCCACTTCCAGTCACCAACCGGCACGACGGACCCACCCAAGATTATACGCGGCATGGTGAGGCAGCCTCTCGAGGTGGTTAGCCTCGATTGGGCCCCTGTACTATACCGCGGGCGGCCAGCGGACAACCGTTTCTACGGGTCTCCCTGGCCGGCGGATCAACATTCCTCCCTTCGACAAAGGACCGAAAATACCCACACGGTACAACCTCATGCCCGGACTCAAGATCCTCAAAAAAACCGGAAAACCATTGGCTGATCCCGGAACGCGATCTCCTTACGGAGATCACTATGGCGGTCTTTACGCCTCGTGGACGGTGGTTGCTACCCGGGCGGACACATAAGTCCTACCACCACTAACTGCGTCACTCATTTGGCACTACCCAGGGGTCACGTGTAGGCAATCTAGAGTCAAAGCCTACGGACGCGAGTGACGTTAACCCCCATAAAAGTAGGATAGGAGCAGAATTCCACACTTTAAGTATGAATTTAAAAAAGCCTCAGAAATTATAGAATGAAATATTTTCTATGTCACAACATGAGGACAAGCAAATAGCAATCAACTAGTCTAACCTATCTTATGACATGTGATTTCGCGTGGCAAAAACGTCTATGAATCACATTAAGGTACCGTGATTTTGCATAGTTCTAACATGGTGGAAATCGAAAGAGATTGGCACATGAAGAGATGAAGGGGGCTTTAGTTTCAAACCCACATTTTGCCCTATCGAGGGAGTTGAATAAATAGTAAATATCGTCTTGTTCATTAAATATCTACTTTTACCTTAAACCTGGGTACCATTATACTATTATATACTAACTAGCGGCCCGGCCCGGCTTCGCCTGGGTGCAAATATAGATTCCAGTCCATATTTTATTTCAAATCAACATGACAGCCGTTGTCTAAACTGCTTATCCAATTCCAATCCCATCCTGTACCTATTCTTCTGTCCCATTTTATCCAACTTATATTCTATTCTATCCCATCTCTCCAGATTTAAATCATTATTTTGCTACGGAGATATTATAACACTGTTACTACTCCGACTGTCTGTATCTGTATCAGCCCATATACGTCCCACTGCAGGGCACGGGCCTCCTCTACAATCGAGAGTACGATTGAGAGTGGTTAGGCCATATAGTCCACCACGCTGGCCTAGTGCGGGTTGGCGGACTTACATACCATAGAAATTTTATAAATCGCTATGGTATGCAGGTTTCCTCACGATGTTTTCCTTCACCGTTTTAGTGCGTGGTGATTGACTATCAATAGACACATGACTCCGAAAAGTCAGAGGTATGCCCTGGGATTCGAACCCGCGACCACCGTGAACATGTTGGCAGTCGCGTCTAGTCCGTTTACCAACAGGCCACCACGCACTTATTACTCCGACTACATTCATTGAAATCAATTAAAAGATACCATAGCTGACCCGACCACGCTAAGCTATGGCTTAGTTATTATATGATTAATATTAAATTGAATTATTTACCATAGCAAAAAAGCCCGACCCCCCTTTGCCTGGATGCAGATATTTTTTTATTTTACTTCACACCAAATACATGTTATTTTTCGTATAAGCTCTTGTATACATTAACATGACATAGCTATCGTACTGTCCTGCTCAATTCCGTCCCATCCCGTCTATTCCCCGTCACTTCCCGATACGTCCCGTCCTTTCTCTTCATTATCCATCCCGTCTTATACCGTGCATTTACATTTCGTCCTATCAAATCTGTCAGCTAACCCAGTCATCTCCCGTACGTCCCACTCTATAATATCCCGTTTCTCCATAGCCAAATAGTGTTCCTTATAATTTTTTGACATTAAACACTTTTAAAGCGATTTTGATTATCCATGCAATATTCCATCCCTTATGGGGGTGAACCCCCACTATGCTGTTTTTTCCATAAATATTACGCCATTACTTTTGTTCGTAATAAAGAAATGAAATATTAATTTTCATACAAATAACTTCAGTGGTTTCGATTTTCTTCGACATAACATTTCAGAATGTATAATATTTCTATCAGTGAATTTTAGCGAAGGAAAAGACACTGTAAAAATTCGTGATAAAAGTAAACATAATAACACATAACACACACAAACACAAACGTACACTATTAGCACTTTCTCACACTGACACCCACAATTAATGTAATTACAATAATTATATTTAACTGGATTCTCAAGACACAGGCAACGGCTAATTTGAAAACCCCTGCAATATTCTCCATATGTAAAATTGTTATTTTAATAAAGATTTTTCATTTTCAAGTGATATTCTATCTGAAAAGAAGTAAATCTTCTTACGTGTGAATAGTATTTATTTAATTGTCCTATATTTATTTAACTTCATAATACATTCTCTTTTGGTTACACAAAATTAATTTCTGAACGCATGCATTAATATTTGACAACCAATTTAAATGTCAATCCCTTTTCATTAATGTCATTAATTTACATCTTTAAAATCTAAAATACGCCATTAATCGAATATTGTGGATATATGTTGTCGATTCGAAACCTTTATTTAAATACGTTCTTTAATTTGAGAGAAGAGTTTACCGTATCGACGGGATGAACATTAAATGTTTGACAGTTACGAACCCATGAACATTTTGTATGAGAAAATGTTAATAAGCTAATATAAACTCGGGAAACCGAGAACGTGATAAAAAGTATCCTATGTCCTTCTCCTGGTTCTAAGCTACCTCCCCACCAATTTTCAGCCAAGTCAGTTCAGCCGTTCTTGAGTTATAAGTAGTGTAACTAACACGACTTTCTTTTATATAAAATTAATTGAAAAAACATTTTCCAGTAGACCAAACTGTAAATCTAAACCATTCTCGAATCTCCACGAACACACACAAAAAATTTCATCAAAATTGGTCCAGTCGTTTAGGAGGAGTTCAGTCACATACACACGCACACAAGAAATATATATATTAAGATTATGTAATTCGAAACTGCTATCGAGCCCATTAACCAGGAAATCAACTAATATTTTGTTAGAACACATGGTAATATTTATTTTCTTGTTGTACAAAACCTTTTTCTATGCAACCACAGATCACTCCCAATAGATACCTAATGCAAGGCAGCGGTTGCGCCCAACACATATAAGCTATCAGATAGATATAAACCGATGCCAAATGTCGCGTCATCAGTGTCGTCCAAGTAGTGGACCCGCACATGTCGTCGCACGTTAGCGAAAATTACATTTTGGGAACATAATATTACAGTTAATAATGATTTGTTCAATAAAATGGTGTGCAAAAAACTCAAAAAAATAAAGTATCTAAAAAAACGCAATAAGTTTTCATTGATTACTAATATTCTTTAATTTAATTTGGTCCCGACCGAGCTCAATTTATACCGGTTAATGTATCAATGTCAAACAGTCGAGTTCGGATGGAGAATCAGCCGTCTCTTTTTCGCATAGCAATAACCGTAATAAGCCATCTTTTTTTGGCGAAATCACGCGTTCTTCTAGTGTTTGACGCATGTTTATAATATAATTCCCAGAAATATCGATATTGTAAAACAATAATGTAAATTAATTATATTAAATGACAATGTCACTGACATGTGATTTATAAAAAATTCTATGGTATGTAAGTACGCCAACCCGCACTAGGCCAGCGTGGTGGACTACATGGCCTAACCACTCTCAATCGCACTCTCGATTGTAGAAGAGGCCCGTGCCCTGCAGTGGGACGTATATAGGCTGATACAGATACAGACAAATTTTATTTAAATCAATATATATTTTATTGATTTAAATAAAAATTGCAAATTACCATAATTACGTTATTTTATGTAATTTTACTGGTGGTAGGTCTCTCATATGTGAGAGACCATCTGGGTAGGTACCACCGCAATGTCTATTTCTCCCGTGAAACAACACTGCTTAAAGGCACTGTTGTTTTTCGGATTGAAGGACATGGTAGCCAGAGCAACTACTGGATATATTCAGACTTAACATCGTATGTCTCAGGATGGCGAGCGCAGTGGAATGTTGCTACTGTTTATGAGCGGTCGTATCGCTTACCATCAGGCGAACGGCTTGCTTGTCTCACCATTCATTGAAATAATAAAAAAAAACACGCGGATTTGGTGGAGACACTGGGGGCTCTGCTCCTCCATATTCTAGAACATCCACAGAAGATGAACATCGCGAGGGACGCCCAACCTCGTCCCTCACTGAGGAAAGCGTGAAAAAAAATCGAAGATATCGTGGGGACGGGTTGTGGAAACAATACCGGGGCGTGAGCCCTCTGATTGTGGCCTATCCAAGCGACCCGTAAACACGGTGTCGTTCCTTGGTGAAGTCCGAAACAAGTTCGGACTTCAGGCGGCTTCGCGTGCGGATCTCGCTCGGAGCGAGATCCTTCCATAGGGCTACCGGGACCCGCAGACGGCCCGCCCATCCGTCATGGGAGGGTCGGCTGACGGGGGAGGCAACGTGCAACTGGAGAGGCCCGGGCCTGAGTGAGGTGCAGGCGAGGTCGGACAATTTCCCTAACCCTACTACCGCTTCGGAATGTGCTATGGCCGAATGTAGCTCCTCCAAATGACGTCCTATTTATACAATTTTTTTGCTAGGAAGTGGTGAAGGACTGAAGAATAGAAATGTTTTTTTTTTAATTTTTATCTTTATTAGAATTACTCGTTTATCATTACTTTTTGATCACCCCTTGTATTATAAACATGCGTCAAACACTAGAATAACGCGTGATTTCGCCAAAAAAGATGGCTTATTACGGTTATTGCTATGCGAAAAAGAAACTGCTGATTCTCCATGCGAACTCGACTGTTTGACATTGATACATTAACCGGTATAAATTGAGCTCGCTCGGGACCAAATTAAATTAAAGAATATTATTAATCGATGAAAACTTATTGCGTCTTTTTAGATACTTTATTTTTTTGAGTTTTTTTGCACACCATTTTATTGAACAAATCATTATTAACTGTAATATTATGTTCCCAAAATGTAATTTTCGCTAACGTGCGACGACATGTGCGGGTCCACTACTTGGACGACACTGATGACGCGACATTTGGCATCGGTTTATATCTATCTAATAGCATATATGTGTTGGGCGCAACCGCTGCCTTGCATTAGGTATCTATTGGGAGTGATCTGTGTATACAACCCAATTTGGTAGGTAATTTATTCATATCAAATATCAAATATCCTTACAAGTTCAAGTAAAATTAGATGCAGGGCTATTAAGCTTTAAGCTTGGTTGATGAATCAACATATGTAGTTGTAATATTACTTATTTCAATATTAACAATGATTGTTGGACATTAATATAGAAAATGCTTCATAAGATATATTAATTATTAGAAAGAATCTGACTGAAAGAATCATTCAAATCGGACCAGTAGTTCCTGAGATTAGCGCATTCAAACAAACAAACAAACTCTGCAGCTTTATAATATTAGTATAGATATAAATTGAGAAAATACATTTATTAAAATTCTTGAAGTTTTTTTTTAACGTCTTTGTATTTTAAGATTATGGTTCACATTAACTTAAACATAATATAGTGTTAAAAGTTTAGAAATATAAAACCTTGTGGACAAGATGGTCTGAGATAACCGCCATGATAGATTAGTTGCCATAGTTACACATAACACATATAGGTGGGTTACTCAATACTCCACAACGAAGTTCGAATGTTTTTTTCTTTCTTTCCTTCTTTCTTATAAGTATTCCACTTCTAAAAATCAATACTATTCTCATTGACACTTATCAAAATCACTCCGAATTTAGTCTACGACATATTACGATAGACAATTCGAACATTGGAACTTCATTTGGAATCATAGAAAAACCCTCCAGAGTTCGCCAATGCGCCATAGCCCTAGACTATAATATAGCTTACTAAATAACCTGCGGATTCTGAAAAATGTTTAGCCAAATGCGCCTACTTGTTGAGTAAGTTAAAACTTTAAGCCTATGACCACCATAGTATAATATTTATTTATTTTCACAAAAATTATGGTACTAGTTTCAGGTTTCCATGGCAGGACAATCCATGTATCTTTTACAAAATGTAAGAAATGTAAGAATGTGATTAATGTTTCTTCAGCAATGCACATATTGACACAAGCACAAGTTTTAGAACTCATGGAATACTTGGTAACTGAAATTTTCTTCCTAAAATGAAACATTATAATGTAAAATACTTACTTTCCGCCTCATTTTTCAATTTAGCAGCAAGAGTTTTCCTCGGCACGTTAAAGAACTCAGCTGCCTCCATCTTAGACATTTTGGCAGTTTTTACTGCTTCTATGCTTCTGCGTAAATCCTCCTCAGTGTACTGAAGATATCTTTTATTCCTCTCACTACGAGGCAGCTTTTTTGGCCATTTACTTTTTGAAGGACCACTTTCCTCAGTATCGGACACTGGTTTTGAATCTGGAAGATAAGTAAAATAATGTTATTCTCATTATATTATGCTTATTACACTACAAATTAGTATGGGTTAGACAAATTCCGTCTGTAATTTGTGACTTAATGCTTTTCTGTGTCAGTGTAATTACTTTTATCTCGCTTTTCAGCTCAATTATTTAAACTGTTTCATAATAAAGGCGATTTATGAAAATAATATGAAAAATGTTTCATATCACATTAGAGTACTAAGAAAACTCCAAGGCATTTGAAGAAGAAGGCATACAATACCTGCAGAATCACCTTTAATTCGATCTGGCACTATTTCTTCCTCCAGATATTCTACATCTTCATAGTCAGCATCCTCTTTTAACATCACTTCCACTTCCTCAAGCTTTTCTATCTCAGCCATGTCTATTTCAATCTCCTTGTCTGACCCATCCTGTGTGTCATTTGCTGAGTTGCTACCGCAATCAATAGACTTCTCTGACTTTACATTCTCCAATTTAATCTTAAGCATATCACCTTCTGCAATAAAATTGTGTGTAAACACTATGTCTTAAGGAGATCCAAATCAAACCAACATAGCTTGCGTGGTGAGTTTACTACCTACAGGCATTTTCTGTTCTGTTCTGTTCTGAAGTCAAAATAGGTATAGTCATGTATGTTTTATTAAATACATTACTTAGATAAAATTGCTATTACGTAAGCTGTGTAAAAATATAATTGTTGCACACATAGGAATGAATCTGTTTTGAAAATTATCTTCAGTTAAATATATGTACTGTGTGTACTGTTCGTGTACCATATTTAAAATAAATAAAATACTCTTTTATACAACACTTAAACCTTTCCAAGCATGTGACCTCTCATTCTAATGGGAATGTCATGTCATAATATACACAGTAATTTACTAACAAAATTAAAACACTATTCTAATAAAGAACATAAATTTACATACCACTTACACCTTCCTTCATTAATAACCTTTGAGATTTAATAACTAAGAATTTAAAGTTATATGCATCTCGCAACCTTGTGATGCATGTTTCACAGATCTGATCCTGGTCCACACACCCTGGCTTCTCCAACTGCAAGGAATATTGACACTATCATGTCTATCTACAGGTAGGCATAAGCAAAACAAGATATAAGACAATTTATTTAGCCTCTCATGTGGTAGGTATTCTTTTATTTAATAATGATACAATCAAGTTACTACTAAGAAAATGTTGATAAATGCAGTGCAGTACAGTTATATGTCTGAGTGATCTACATAATTCAACCAGCCCAATTGTAACAAAAACACCCAATGTACCCTTAGATTATATACTCGTCTAGATTGAGCAATGTCAACAAACGATGCGCTAAAAGTGTCCTCACTTTCGTTGATATGTGTGAGTACCGGTCGTGTAATTATTGTAATCCAACTGTCAAGGTGTGTGTGTTTAGGGATGCCTACTCCAGATTATTAACTTAACTTTTCCCCATTATTTGATATACAAAATAGGTTAAATAAAATATTTTTTCTTTATTTAAAGTAATCATACCCTACTATTAATTATATTTATAACGCATTTTAGTAAAAATAATAAAGATCTAAACCCATCTCCTAGTGTTTGTTTCCGAATAGAATTAACTCTTTGGATTTAATGCCTGGGCTGTTATCTGATTTCTGTATTTATGTAAAATATAAATCATCATAAGTAAAATGTTCGGAACACACAACTGAAGTCATGTGAGGCTATGAATGGTCTTCTTTTCGTTTCCGCTGTGTAATGTCTCTCCAGCAATTTGCTAGTATGGAATCCGTAGGAAGTCTAAAAATATTATTAGGACCTTGAATAAGTTCTCGCTGTTTCTTCAAAGATGACAATAGCAGTACCCCGTTTGTGAAATTTTGAATGGTAGTACACATGCAAGGCAAAGAATTAAAAAAATTACTATGAAGTGCATGTCGTCGTGGGTTTCATTAATATCGTGTAGGTAAGTATTATTTACTCATTAAATAAATAATGCCATTCTTCTTGTTGTTATTCTGATCGAAATATTATGTAATGATATTTGTGTTTTATAGTTTCTCCCATAGTTTCAACAAATCTTCCTAGTAATAAATTGACAACACTGGCCAATTAAACTCATCTTCAAAATAATGAATTAAAAGTTCATGTTTTCTTCAAATAATACTGGTTTAACAATAATGTTACCGATAGAAAGTGATATTGGTATTATTATACAGTTTTCCCACACAATTGCGATACAATTCGACAGCACAAACCGGCATAATTAATTATTTTTCGGGAGCACGTTATCCATATGTAGTTCAAATGACACTGACGTACGTGAGAAGCGAGTCTACCAAATTTGGTAGACTTTATTTGAGCCGCGCGGTGAGGTGTGATGTGTCATCTAGACGAGTATATAATCTAAGCAATATACCATTATACTACACTACTCTTTGTCTATATGAGCCATAATGGCTATATAAATGCTGTGAATGTACTACTGGTTAGTTTTGCTGTAGTAAATAATCTAGACTACATGTTTAATTAACAATAGTCGAGGGTAAAATTTAGAATAGGGTAGCACGATGTGGTAGGGTGCGGGGTATGGAGGGGGGGAGAGGGAGTGTCCCATCTCACCTGGTACCACTCCTGTGAAAAGGTAATGCACCATTCCTGAGATATATCAATTTAAGTAACCTAACCTACAAAAACACTTGTTGTCTATACAAATTTGCTTTTGCAACGTCTCCGGCGCTGCGGGAAGTGCAGCCCCTTCGCCCTTGCGTAACAAAGGATAGGCACCCACGCTCACCTCTGCAGCTTCGGCTTGCTGGTCGCCTCCGGCGACCAGCCTCAGCCGCTCCGGCTCGCACGGGTGCCTGTCCATTGTTACAGCGGGCGGGGGCTGCTCTCTCTCCGCGCCTCCGGCTTTTTATATACACTCTAGGGTCGGTAGCCAAAAGACTACGTGAAGTCGGGGTGTTCCGAGTCGGTTTTGGGGCACAGTCGACCTAACCGATTCATAAAGTGGGTGAACTAACTTCCTTCTGAACATAATTTCTAAGGCGTTATAAAACATATTATAACACTACAAAACACAAACAAATCAATATTGGTATAACGCAGATACGAAATCCGCCAAAAACCATCAACAAAACATTCATAATTTTTTGTTGACAATTGACATTGACACCTGAATCAACTCACATAGTTTTTACGGTTTTTTACGTTCCGTTTCACCGATTTTTACACCATAGACTACATATTTGACTTAGTACTGATGATTTGTTTGTAAATTGCCCATAAAAACGTTCCGTTTTACCCAATATGTGATTACAGGTTAGGAACTATTTATATTAATTTCTCGAAAACTATACATTTCCTTTTAATAGGAGTGATAACATTGTAATCAGGAACTCAATCCCTATCACCTGTGATCACTTTTAGCCCTCAACTCATGCTACCCTGAACTAAAGTCCGCCCATAGTCGATGGTAGAGATTTCATAAAACGTACTTAATTCAATGTCTTAAATAGATTAAGAATCTTGTTATATTTCGTTGTTTTTTCCAAGGCTAAATACATTAGCCAAAAATACAGTGCATGGAACTTAATTCTTCTTTAAATCAGTTAATACATATTGACTTGGAAAATAACATTATTGTTTATTTTTGTATACATGAAAATTAGTTTGTATCGTTGGGGCTATTTTATTATCAACGGTAACTATGTTCTCTGTAGTCTTTAATTTACGTTCAACTGGTCATAACAACTGAGTAAATATTGACTTACATTAAAAGCGAAACACTGAGTTAACATTTCGCCATACACTTCGCTGTCTCCTTCCCAATTGTGGACAGTCCACATATTTTTCAAGTAACCATACTCTAAACAACATCTACATCTACCAAAGTAAGTCCTTATCTCGTTAACTGTGGTTGCCATGATTGTTTACTTCAGTGAATTTAAACAATTTTATTATATTATTTATGATTTAGCACAACAATGCACAACATGCCGCCATTTTTCTGTCAGTGACAAGCAAAATGACAAGTTATTGACCAGTGTTACTATACTAAAAAAATTAAAATGCTACATCACAGAGTACCAGTACACAGAGAGATTTCATTTCACCCTATGCAGAGAGAAAATTTTTCAACCCTGGACCCCAATTTCAAAAATAGATTTGGGTTATTTTAGGCTTATATCTTATCTCTTGCCATAACTAATAATCATAGAAATAATATAAAAAATTAAAGGACATGGACTTGAAAGCATCCAAACCGTCGCGTCGCGTCGCGTCGTGTAGATATGGGTCGTTCGCGATTGAACGGGTCAAATAAACCAGCTCGCAAGAACCACGCGATCGATTCGATCTTTATGTACAATAAAAGTCGTTCATTCGATCGATCGCGATAGGAGAATCGCGTCGGTTCAAACGAACCGAGAACCGAAAACCGAGAGCCGAGAGCCGAGAACCAAAACCCGTGAACAACGGTTCGCGAGCCGTTAACGTCCTGTGAAGTGCGACCCGACCCGAGTCGAGCCGAATCAAGCCAAACAAACGTTCGGATATCATCGGTTTTAGAGACGAATACAGACACTAAATAGTTCGAATATAAATGACAAGGTTAATATATGCTTTGAGTGGTAGGCTTTAAAGTTTATTTTGCGTTACAATTTTATAGTTTTGTCTTTTTGAGTGAGTTGAAGTTAGTTACGTCTTGATTTATGATTACTTGCGAATTGCGTTTGAAAATATTGTCATCAAGTAATGACTTCTTTTTGTTCGTTCTTCGTAATTAGTATCCCATTGTCCTAATATTTTGCCTATTACGTTTATGGTAAAATTGTTTTTCACGTGTTTCAGTTGTAAAAGTGATATTTTTGTGGAAAATAATAGGTAATATGAACTTTAAAACGTGTTTACCTACCTATACTTCTACTAAGGGCCTATTCATTTATATCAATGACTTAAACGGAACCAATCGTTCGATTGATCGAGTCATTTGAACCGGTTCATTTCATAGTTGGATCAGCATTAATCCGGGTCTTAAAAATTGAACGAATTGCACATTGCTAGCGTCGTGTCGCATTGGGCAGGCTGGCTACAAGCTGGATTTTGGAGCTCAGAGAAAACGCCGAAGACCTAAGATGCGGTGGAAAGCCAATATGGATGCATTCGCACCAAAATGGCAAAAGCTCGCCGAGGACAGGGGCATGGTATGGAATAAGAGAGACGAACACACAATAAATAAAACAACAAAAATAAATTAATTTAAATGTAGTTTTGTTGTTTTATAACAATATGCACATTTTCTGTAAGTTAATATGTATACAAAATTTATTTTATATTTTAAAAGTACCAGGCATGCACATCATTTAGATCTCCAAAATTGTAGAGTACCTGTACTGACTTTTATCCTTACAATTATTTGCCGTGTTTCGATATTAATTTGTTTTAAATAATTAACATACATACATAACCTCAAGTCTAATTTCCCAGAACGGGGTAGGCAGAGGTTCTCTTGGTGGCAACCAGAAAACCTACGTTTCGCCTTGTGTGTTTCATCCAACTATATGATAGGGAGCGAGTTGGTCTGTGGAGCGAGTCTAACGCCATCCTTGTCGGGCACAAATTCCTGACTCCGGGCTGATCGTGAATATAAATATCAAATATCACATGCCTGACCCGAGATTCGAACCCTACACCACAGCGTTGTAACCGTGCCGTCGCGTCGCGTTGTACAACTACGCCACTAAGGCTGATTTCAATTTTAAAAAATATACTATAAATCTGGTACATATTAGGAAACAATAATAATATGCCAAAACAAATATGTATATGCAATATTATATATTTATAAAAGATTAGGAATTAAATTATGTTATTATAGCAGCATTAATATTACCTATATACCTTTGTAAATACTAGGTATAAAATCTTAAATAAAAATTACAATATAACACGATAGTAATCGATCGATTTAACATTGTAAGTTGTCTTTTCTTTGATTGATACCAAGAAGCTTAGCTTCTTGATTGATACCTCTTATTAATATTCTAATATTCTTGATAGATTTCTGATTGGTCTGTGATTGATACACATGGTACATGATACATGCTATCATAAGCAACAAAACGCCAACGGTTATTGACATTTTCCATTTCTGTCATTATCACAGTCTTATTTTGGCGTAGCCTGTGTTTATATGGAGTTTTATTCCAAATGATTTATAAAAAAAACGATTGCCTCTCGTGTATCTTCTACGTAAATGATGTGTAATTGAATTGCAGTGTATTTATTAGTTAATATTCTAAACAAAATGGGCACCACGAAGAATAATGGACCGATTATAGACCCAGCGCTGTGCCGACTTTGTAGGGCAATAAAGAAATGCCGAATTCTCACAGTCGAGTATACTTGGATGGAGAAAAAGGAGGTGTACGCCGATATGGTGATGGACTGCTTTGGTATTCTGGTATGTGGAAGACAAATAAACAATTTCATAATTCATTTACGGAAGTATTGTAAAATTGGAAAGTTTTTTCTGTCTACAATAAATATTTCACATGTTTATATCAAAAGCGCAGAATTCGTGTACCTGATTTAGACATAAACCATTTATAAAGAATGCACTTATTATTTAAGTGATAAGGACTCTTTTACCTAGAAAAAGAAGTTACTTAGTTTGCATTTAGTATTCACATTGAACAACTCTATGTTACAAGTAATGTAAAGATTTTATAGTACATTTTATTTTCTAAAAATTTAATATATCATAGGTGCTATTTGTGGAAATACTTATGTATATATTTTTATCAATTTTGCATTATTTTATTTCATTAAATATAGCAGCAAGCTTCTTAGAGACATGCTAATCTTTCTCTTTCAAGCAGTCCCTGTCTGTTCAATTTTTCTAAGATTTCTAATACCTTTTATTTAAGTGGAGTTCATCCAGTTTGTGCCATATTCTATAGCCTTGTATATAATTTAACTTTAGCTGCATCAATTTTACAATTAAGTAGACTGATTATGTGGAGTTACATAGTAATGGAGGTTTATAGCTGTTATTATTATATCACTAATATCTGGTCTCTTCTTTGACCTTCTTGTGAGAACTCTTTCTCACATGTTTAGTGAAATGAATACTCAGCAGAGTTCAGCCATAGCAAGCGTTTAATGTTATACATACATTAGGTATAAACTTTAATCACAACACAATAAGAACTTAGCAAAAATATATATATGTGAAAAATATTTGATGTTTATGACATATGTAAACTTGTGTGTTTACAATAACAACTTTGAACAACGACTGACGTCCCAAATATTTTTCACACATTTGAAGGTTTGTTTTATTTTTGAATCTACATTCAAAAATACCTTCCAGCCTGTCTTACACACTGACATGAGGTTACATACAGTCCAATAGCAACTCTATGCTCTAACTCTCCTCCTTAACCTAATGTCCATGCAAGTACCTTACACTGCTTAAACACATATACCCATACCTCTCACACAAAACTCAAACTTCCCTCTTGAAAGTGGTTTCGTTAAAGCATCTGCAATCATGCATGCTGTCTCCTTATATTTCAGTATCACATTATTATTCACAATTGCCTCACGTACAAAGTGGTACCTAACATCTATATGTTTGGTCCGTTGGTGGTGTACTGGGTTCTTAGCGATAGCAATGGCAGACTGACTATCAGAGTAAACAGTCATGGGTTCACTTGACTTATACTGTCCATTCGATATTTCAGCAAAAAATCTTTGCAAAAATATTGCTTCTCTAGCAGTTTCGGATATTGCTACGTACTCTGCCTCCGCTGTACTAAGAGCATTCGTCCGTTGTTTCGTACTTTGCCATGAAACAGCTCCTCCTTGAATAAGGAACACTGATCCTGTATAAGATCGTCGATCACTATCTCCTGCATGATCCGCATCAGTAAAAGCTTCTATAGTTAGTTGTTGTTTCGCTTTCACATATCTCAAACCGTGACTCTTAGTCCCTTTGAGATACCGCAATACGCGTTTAGCAGCAATCCAGTGTTTCTCTTCATAACATTCATTGAACTGGCTAAGGTAGTTCACTACATGAGCTATATCTGGTCGTGTACATACTGCAAGATACATAAGTGACCCTATCAATGCTCGGTACGGAATCCTTTCGTCTGATTTCTTGCTATGTGACGGCTTCTCTAGCCTTTGGCCTGGTGCAAATGGTGTGACCACAGGTTTACAATCCTCCATGTTGTATGCCTTCAGAATTTTATCTACATACTTCTCTTGATGTAACTTAATTCCATTGTCATCTTGCACAATATGGATTCCTAGCATCAATTCAGCCTTGCCAAGATCTTTTGTTTCAAAATTGGACATCAATTCACTTTTGACCTTAAGCAGTTCTTGTTTGTTGTTCCAGAACAGTAACATATCATCAACATACACAGCAATAATAATTGTGTTTCCATTCTGTGTCTGCATATAAACACATGGTTCATGTTCTGATCTTTTAAATTTCAATCTTGTGAGTACTGAATTAAATTTTTTCATTCCATGCTCGTGGAGCCTGCTTCAGCCCATATAAAGATTTTTGTAGAAGACATACATAATCTTCTTTTCCTTTTACTTCAAACCCCTCGGGCTGCTTCATGTAAACTACTTCATTTAAATTTCCATTTAAGAAAGCTGTCTTCACATCCATTTGATCAATTTTCAGTCCTTCTCTCGCAGCTAATGCTATCAGTGATCCTTAAAGAGCTATGTCTGATAACAGGTGAAAACGTATCAAAATAATCAATGCCTCGCCGTTGACTGAAGCCTCTTGCAACGAGTCGAGTCTTATAACGAGTTTTTCCCCCCGCTTCTTCTTTGATTCTGAATAACCATTTAGAATCAACGATGTTACTCGACCTCGGTGGCTTCACTAATTTCCAAGTATTGTTTTTATTCAGAGCATTGATCTCCTTCTGAATCGCATTTCTCCACATTTCTTTATCATTTCTAGATAAAGCTTCACTCACTGTTAAGGGACAATCACTTTCGAGAGCTTGATAAGTGACGTGATCTCTCAGTGGATATCTCCTATTAGTATCGTGTTCTGATTCTATAGCGTCTTCCACTTCTTCGGTTGGTTCTGACTGTAGAAATTCAACATCGTCTTCATCTCTCCCATCCACAGATTCCCACTCTTTCTGCATCATTATAATTTGGACATGAATCCTGAGCTATTTCTTGGATTTCAATATCCTTTTGTGCGTTCTCATCAATTCTTATTGATTCTGATGATTCTTCATTTTCAAAAGAAAGGAGTGTCTCGTTCTCTCTTGAGTTAGCACTTTTTTCGATTGATTCGAATTTGTTTTCAAAGAAAACAACATCTCTTGCTTTGTGGACCATCTTTGTTTTTGGATCAAACAACTGGTAGCCATTTGAATTTTCGCAATATCCAATGTGAAGCATTTCTTTGCATTTCAAATCCCATTTTGTACGTTTCTCTTTAGGTATATGCATAAACGCTTTGCATCCGAAAACTTTTATGAACTTCAAGTTTTGTTTGATTCCAGTCCATGCTTCTTCTGGAATTTTGTTTCTCACTGCTTTGGTTGGGGATCTGTTTTTTAGAAAAACAGCGGTATTTACCGCTTCCGCCCAAAGTTCATTGCTTAATCCAGCATCTTGGATCAAACTCCTGGCTCTTTCAACAATTGATCTGTTTGCCCTTTCCGCTACACCATTCTGCTCAGGCGTGTATTCAACGGTTAATTGATGATGAATGCCGTATTTCTTAAAGAAATCTTTCATTTTTGTGCTTACATATTCTTTGGCATTATCAGAACGAATCACTTTCAATTGTTTTCCAGTCTGCAATTCAGCAAAAGTCTTAAATTCTACCAATTTGTCAAATACTTCACTCTTACATTTAAGAAAATAAACGAAGGTTTTTCGCGTAAAATCATCTATAAATGTCAAGAAGTAATTGAATCCACTGATTGACTTTACATTCATCGGCCTGCACACGTCCGTATGAACCAGTTCAAGTATATCGTTAGCTCTCGTAGCTATGCTGCTTACACACTGACATGAGGTTACATACAGTCCAATAGCAACTCTATGCTCTAACACATAGTTAGGAATACCAAAAACTTTCAGTTGTAGGTATGTATGTACAATTTAAAAACTGAATAAATTTACTGACTGCTTCATAATTTAATTTTTTATATTAAAACCAGACTGTCTTTAATGTATATTATTATAATTATTTTGGCAACACAATGTTAATAGTTGTTATCAGCTATCACTAATGGTATGTTTTGAAGTACTTGTGAAAAGAAAAAATCTAAAAACCCGTGTTTATATTAACAATCAACTAACTTGCTTACCATGCAATGTATTATTATTGACAAATATATTCACTGCAAAATTGTTGTAATAACATAAAAATAATATCAACTGGATGAAGTTTGAGAAAATAATAATAATACAGTTCTACAGTTATTATAAATATACATATTTTTAAGAAAAGAGTAAGAGCATAGTGGGCATCTTACTGTCTCACACCTGCATACTAAAACTAGTGACACCACTAGTTTTGTTTTACTACCCTTTTCTTGTACTCCTTCTATCAGATTTAAAATACTTCTTGTTGAATTGATTAAATTATTTTTGGACCTGGATACTTTTTAAAAAAAAATGGAGTTAAACACCCCTTTCTGTTGAACATCTTGATGCTTACAATGTAGGTTTTAAAGCATATAATATATTCTGGTTTATGCATGAGTATAGATCTGTATCAGCCCATATAAGTCCTCTACAATCCACAGTACAATTGAGAGTGGTTAGGCCATATAATCTCCCAAGCTGGGTTAGTGGACTTACATACCATAGATTTTTTTATAAATCACTTTGGTATGCAGGTTTCCTCACAATGTTTTCACCGTTTTTAGTGCATGGTAATTTATTATCAATACACACATGACTTCGAAAAGTCCTAGATGTGCCCTGGGATTTGAACCCGCAATCACCGTGAATATGTTGGTAGTCGCGTGAAGCGGCTAGTCTGTTTATCAACAGGACACCACGCACTTTTAGTATGGATGAAAATATTGATTTTGAAGTCCTAAAAATGCGAAATTCCAGTTTGAATCTTTAATGCCGCACTAAGCATGTGGTTTATTGACTATTTCACTAAAAGTTAATACCACTGTCTTTTTTGTATATTTTTGATCATCTTAAACTAAGTTTAATATATAATAATTTGTTGCAGTTATCGCATGTGGATGATAATGAGCGTGACTGCGGCGTGTGCGCAACATGCGTGGTGCGACTGCGCGACGCGTGCGCCTTCCGCTATCAGGTGCTGCAGTGCGAAGAACTGTTCCTCAGCTCCAAACTTCAAGACAAGGAGACAGATGGTAAGACATCTTGAAAGACATTAGATGGACAATTTCTATCAGCCTATACCTAATAGTATGAGAGATGGTGCATCATGGTTTGACAGCATTTAAAATCTGTTTATACCCCGCGATACCCCGGAGGTGACCGAAAGCGGTATGGCACTGTCACTGGTCTTCCAGCACGGCACGGGGCAGATATTGTAGCCGATATCTCAGGGCGAGAAGCGAATAACTACTGGACAAATTGAGACTTAACATCTTATATCTCAGGATGGCGAGCGCAGTGGAATACCAAGCCAAGCATTGTTTTGTAACGTTGGGTGTTGTTTGGTTCTGCTATTGTTTATGAGCAGTCGTATCATTTACCATCAGTCGAACGGCATGCTCGACTTGCTATTCAGTGCAATTTAAAAAAGTGACCTAATTCCTACCTTGTAGCACCCGGCGCAGAACCAGGACGCAGACTGTTCCCTCTTATTAAAACAAAATCTATTATGTCAGGACTATTATTAAACGTGTGCCTATATTTTATTCTTTTTTATGTCCATCTTGTACCACCAGAGCCTAAACCGGAGAAGAGTAGTATGGAGATGGAGCTGAAGACGGAGCCGAAGGACGAAGACGAGCAGCACTCGCTGGGTGACCACGACGACATGTCCATGGACTACTGCATTGACGTCGCCGCTGACGGTTACTTAGTACTTATTTTATACTAGCGGCCCGGCCCAGCCTCGCCCGTGTGCATATAGATTTCTCTACAATACTATGCACGTATTATACACATAAACCTTCCTCTTGAATCACTCTATTTATTAAAAAAAAAAACAGCATCAAAATCCGTTGCATAGTTTTAAAGATTTAAGCATACAAAGGGACATAGGGACACAGAAAGCGACTTTGTTTTATGCTATGTAGTGATGTTTATCATAATCAGCATACAACAGGCCACGCTGAACATACTCTCATTTTCACTCTCCTTTACTAGTTGGTAGGTCTTATATGATAAAGGCTGCCTGGGTTGCCACCGCTTTGTCTATTTCTCCCGTCAAACAGCAATGTAAATGCGCTGTTGTGTTTCGGATTGAAGGACATTGTAGCCAGAGTAACTACTGGACATATTGAGACTTAACACCTTATGCCTCAGGATGGCGAGCGCAGTGGAAGGCCAAGCATTTTTTAGTTGTTCATGGTGTTATTTGGATTTGCTTTTGTCCATGAGTCAATTTTTTATTCATTTACCTTGAATTCTGTTGAATTCTATTGAGTTATTTCTCAAAATATTTAATGTGTATTTAAGTAGAATCTAATTAACTATCTCTAAAATGACAAACATTTTCACGAAAACAAAAAATATGGTTATATTTTAGATTCCGATTCCAAACCATTGAAAAAAGAGGAACCCAAGGGCAAAGGAGAAATACCGCCGTTAGATGTAAAAGCCCTGGCCGACGACGGAGGCAGCGACTGGACGGACTCGTCTTCCAACTCAGATAAACCTATCAAGAGGAAATCTAAAACTATGAAGAAAACTAAAAAGACTAATAATGGAGCGCAGAAAAAGGAAAAAAAGAATGGAAAGAAACAGAAGTCTGGTGAGTGAACAAGTATTTGTCTTCAACTATATTTTTTTATGTGTACACTTTATTTTAGCTATAAATCGGATAATTACTTTTTTTACAACTTATATCACAATTATCATTTTTGTGTACTTAATGGGTAATAATTTATAAATCTTCTCATAGTTATATACAAATATAAAAACGACAGTGTTACCCAAATTTATTGCAAAACAATTGATTCCAGGTTCAGTAGCAAAAAAGCCGAAAATCATAAAACCACCACCGGAGAAGAAGAACACATACGATCGAGATCTGGACTGCATGTCCGAGGAGAACCTGGTCACCATCATACAGTACTCGTACGTGTGCCCCTTCAAGAACCGCCGGAACAACTACTACTGCTTCTACTGCAAGGACTACTACCCCAAGCCCGAGGACCTGCGCGAACACACAGAGACACACGACACCAAGCCCTTCCAGCTGCTCATGGGGTACAAGAAGATGCCCAAACTGGACATTACTAGGATAGACTGCAAGTTGTGCCCCGCCAAGATAGATGACTTGAATGTTTTCAAGCAGCATATCGATCAGGTGAGATTGATTGTAATTTAAAAAATCTTCATTTTAGAAAGATTTCTAGTGCCTTCTGTATCAGCCCATATACGTCCCAGTACAGGGCACGGGCCTCCTCTACAATCGAGAGAACGATTGAGAGTGGTTAGGCCATATAGTCCATCACGCTGACCTAGTGCGAGTTGGCGGACTTACATACCATAGAAATTTTATAAATCACTCTGGTATGCAGGTTTCCTCACGATGTTTTCCTTCACCGTTTTAGTGCGTGGTGATTGACTATCAATACACACATGATTCCGAAAAGTCAGAGGTGTGCCCTGGGATTCGAACCCTCAGGGGCGTGCACTCCTTGTAGGCAGAAATGCAGTCCTTTACTTGCCATTCACAGATATTTTATTATAACGTTCGTACGTTTTAGATGACTTTAATTTATAGTAAATAAATGAATAAACAAAATATAATAACTTAAAAACGCCTAATATTTTATAAATAGCACCTATTTGCAATCACGCAAACATTATGGTTGCCACGCGAAAAGCAAGAGGCGCTGCAAAGCAAACTAATGTACCTAATCAACCAAGTCATGCCGCCGCGTCCCGCATTACATTTGTTTGCATGTGTGTAGTAATTTTGGTGTCCGTGCACAGTCGCAAACGCACACACCCATGAATATTGAAAGCCGCGACTCCTGCGGCAGGCCTCGGGAGTTCGGCAGTTGTCGGGAGTAATCGTAAATGTTCGTTGCCTATAATCCGAGTAAAATTAATAGGCTGGATTCTAATAAATCACATATGCACATTATGCATTTTTGGTTAGTAAGGTTTTATTTGTTTAAATAGAAATGTTTTGTGTTTCGCGGGGGCCATTTTGCTTTTTTCATGAGTTTTTGCATTGTTTACTATTTTATACTATTATGTTTGTAAAAAAAAATAGATTTCTTAACGGATTTTTCATTTTAACATTTGAAAGTGTGTACATTTAACAGTTTATTACTAAGTTTCGATATTAATTGTAGTCATTTGCTTTTGTGTGTTTGTTTATTTTTTTAAATTTTATGTGATTGCGAGGTTTGTGTTAAAAATGTATGTTTATCAAATGAATGAATGAGGTGACCGAAATCTTGCGTTTATTTACATCGGGATAGGTATAGTAATCTCAACTAACCGGAACCTTGAATATGTGAAAATTGAAAGCTGACTAGGTGAGTTTTTTTTATTTTACTTATTAGAATTTCTTCCGCCGCGACGATCGATCGCTGTTTTGTCTGCGTTGCCGTAGAAGATGGACATGAATAGTAGTACATCTAAGACTTGTTATGTTGGCATGGTTTCCGACTTAGAGATCCGTCGTGTGGCTGTGGCTATGCTAAAAAACTATAAAAGAAAAAGTTTTTGTGACCGAGTACTCCGCCGCATACCCAGTGTCATAATCCTGTGCACGCCGCTGCGAACCCTCGACCACCGTGTACATGTTGGCACTTGGCAGTCGCGTCTAGTCCGTTTACCAACAGGCCACCACGCACTTTTTTTTTATAGTGCCTTAATGAAATTGTAATTTGTCACCAGGTACATGGCAAGAAGATATACTTCGAAGCACCGGACAAGATGTTACTGTACCGGCTGACGTGGAACGACCTGGTGTGCGTGATGTGCAGCGACGTGTTCGAGGACTTCAACACGCTCAACTCACACATGGTGGAGCACTTCAGCAACTACACGTGCGACATCTGCGGCGTGTGCTTCCTAGAGAAGCCGCGCCTCGACGCCCACCTCAAGCGGCACAAGGACGACGAGCGCCACACCTGCGAGGTCTGCGGGAAGGTCTTCAAATCCAACCACTATAAAGACATGCACGTCGACATCGTGCACAAGAAGAAAGCCATCATCCGCTGCCCGCGATGTGACGAGTGCTTCATGTCCTACGCGCTCAAGAACAAGCACCTCACCGAGGCGCACGGACAGAAACGAACCTACCCCTGCAACTTGTGTGACAAAGTGTACAACAGACAAAAGACGTTAACGGAACATCAGAGACGGAACCACCAGAAAGTGTTGAAGCATCAGTGCGAGTACTGCGACCAGCGGTTTTACCTGCCGTCGCGCCTGAAGGAGCACATGGCGACGCACACTGGCGAGCGGAACTTCAGATGTGAGTACTGCGACAAGAGTTACCCGCGCCTCAAGTCCCTGCAGTACCACATACGAACACACACTAACGACAGAAGGTACCGCTGTCACATATGTGGCCAGGCCTTCATACAGAACCCCAGTCTCAAGTCACACATCAAGAGCCATCATCCGGAGTGCGACATAGAAGGCTGTTATTTCTAGGACATTGCAAGTATTTAATATAATTGTATACAAATCCATTAGTGCTGGAAGATATTGAATGCTGTAAATGAGGGTGAACAGAATTAATAGCTGAAAAAAGTAGACAGGTTCCGCTTTTTTATTGGATTGGACAAGTAAGTTCATTATTTATCAATCTAGATGATTGCCTAAATATTTTTCTACTGTGTTGTTTATCACTATTGTTTATCACATGATGGAAACAGACGATGCAACTTGTAATACTGGTACAACAGTTGATATATCTGTAATTCTCTGAATTAACTCTTAATTCATAAGGACTTAACACAGTTATCAAATGCCGTTAATATGACCTGACTCAAAACGTTATTCATAGACATAAAAAAGCACTAATCAGATAAATAACAGTTCACTATCTTTAAAATGGCGGAGACCCTTGTTTATGCGAATTTTAAGCAGAAAAATAGCGGATGTCGTGTCAGCTGGACGTTTTATATTACTGTCAAGTAAATGAAATCACAATTTGAGACCTTGTATTAGTCTGTCGACTTACTTAAACCATTATGAATAGCAAAACTTAATGAACGTTTTATATCACATAACGTAAGTTATAATCATGTTAACAGGAACATGATTATAATACGGTTGATTAGCGATTCTTTATGAATAAGGAGGCTAATATTTAGATGTGTCAGTAAAAGTGTTTTCACATAAAAAGCCGCATATTGACATCGCGAGGCCGCTCGCGAGACTGTTCGCGAGTTTGCTCGGTTGAGAAGTAAATAGAGAGGTGATGTTCAGATTGGCTCGCGAGTCACATTCACAATGTCGATCCTGGCGTAATGACGTCATGAATCTTTGATGGGAGTTAAGAATGTTAGCAATATAAAGTGTCTTCAAAATAAGAAATGATGAATTGAAATTATAGTATTTATAATAAGTTTCAGGTAGCGACTAATACTTCAGACAGACACCAAGTCATTCCAACTGTAGGGAGAAATAAAATTACTTGCAGTCTTGTGTATAATGCGTAAACGGTTGTATTCTTATTAGAAAATGTTTAATTATGAAAGTACAGCAAAATGCACTTTTAAAGTTTATATTGTCGTGCTAAGCCATAAGGTTTAATAATTGTTTTCTACAATGAAATAATATGGTGGTGGTAGGTCTCTCATACGTGAGAGGCTATCTGGGTAGGTACCACCGCAATATCTATTTCTCCCGTGAAACAACACTGCGTAAATGCACTGTTGTGTTTCGGATTGAAGGACATTGTAGCCAGAGCAACTACTGGACATATTGAGACTTAACATCTTATGTCTCAGGATGGCGAGCGCAGTGAAATATTGCTACTGTTTATGAGCGGCCGTATCGCTTACCATCAGGCGAACGGCTTGCTCGTCTCGCCATTCATTGCAATAAAAAAATATATTTAATATATAATTTATACATACTGATGATAGAATATTTTGAAAAAGGCTACTTTCTTTTTGTTGAAATAATTGCTAACGTAATTTTTAGTTACGGGTAGCCACTTTTGGCTCAGCACGGCACTATAATTTCAAACGATAATAAAGTCTTTATGGGGCATTGAGATAGATAGAGATAGAAAACCTTTAATTCCCCTAGAGGGGACACTGCAAACAAAATGTTTGTAACAAAATGAACGGTACGGTACCGCTCTTTCTATTTCTGTCTGTCCACAGATCACTCCCAATAGATACCTAATGCAAGGCAGCGGTTGCGCCCAACACATATAAGCTATTAGATAGATATAAACCGATGCCAAATGTCGCATCATCAGTGTCGTCCAAATAGTGGACCCGCACATGTCGTCGCACGTTAGCGAAAATTACATTTTGGGAACATAATATTACAGTTAATAATGATTTGTTCAATAAAATGGTGTGCAAAAAACTCAAAAAAATAAAGTATCTAAAAAAAACGCAATAAGTTTTCATCGATAACTAATATTCTTTAAATCAATTTGGTCCCGAGCGAGCTCAATTTATACTGGTTATTGTATCAATGTCAAACAGTCGAGTTCGGATGGAGAATCAGCTGTCTCTTTTTCGCATAGCAATAACCGTAATAAGCCATCTTTTTTTGGCGAAATCACGCGTTCTTCTAGTGTTTGACGCATGTTTATAATATAATTCCCAGAAATATCGATATTGTAAAACAATAATGTAAATTAATTTTATTAAATGACAATGTCACAAAAGATATATTGATTTAAATAAAAATTGCAAATTACCATAATTAAGTTATTTTATGTAATTTGAAATAGTTAAATTTGTTAACAAGGTACTTTTACAATATTTTTTTATTTATTTTTATCTTTGGCGTAATTAAATTTCCTTTTTTCCCTCTAGTTGTATACGTTTTCAAATATAATGGGAGGGTATTTATCATAAGTTTTAGTATAATAAGTTTATTGAGTATCAGTAGCATAAGCTATTTCACTAATTTTAACATACGTTGTATATATCGTCTCAAAAACATTCATAGTTCGTCAAGATTATGATCATAGTTCGTCATACATTTACTACAGCCGCCGTCAGAATTCAAGAAACGGAATAAGTTATTGTAGCCCTTTAGGGCGTGAGGTTTAGTTATTTACTATTTCATATTTTTATCTGATCTTTTATATCAGCACTTAATTTGGGTGTTTCGCCATTATGGTATACAAAAATACACGGTAAATAATAGAAATAAAACCGTTACATACTAAAGTATAAATCTTAATCCTATTTTATTCGTAGTTAGCGGTTGCCGGTTGGTATAATTTATCAGATCAGGCCGGTGAAAAAATATTATCAAACATTTAACAAGTTGGTAATTAAGTTATAGAAGTGATCATAACACATGAACTTACTGGCAAATCGAACTATCGATACATTTTTTTATTTATCGACTTATGCCTCATCTCTCCAGTGCAGTCCACGTGACCGCGCTGCAACCCGCCCACCCCCCGCGCAGTTCCCTTCGTTGGCGTTTTCGGTTCAAAACAAAACTATCGTAATGCGGTATCTATTGGAAGTGATCTGTGTGTCTGTCACACCTACGCAGTAACATAATGTCCGCTCTCGCTTCACTGGGTTCCGGAGTGCTTGCACAATACGCAGAGATTTTGTTCCCGATGTCCGCTCTAGTATAATACCTCAATGTTATGGGGGGAAGTATACACGCCTGACGCCATGACGCCCAATAATAAAAAAACAGCATACTGAAGACTAAAGCTTACATCACATAAGTTAATAACAAGTTTAATTATTTGCCAAGTTATTAAATGTTTAAGTTAATTAATCTGCGTTTTGTTTGTAAACTTGGCGATTAGATCTCATTTATATTGATGAAGTTTATTTTAAGTGATATTTTGTATGAACGTATGTATACCATTTAAATAAGTTACATCGGCAATCTCTGCATGCTTATGTCCTTATTCATAGTCAATATATTAAGTTTGAGCGAAGAAGAAAAAAACATTTGATAACTAAAATAGGATTATTAACTGACTATGAATAAGACTGCTAAAATAAGCAACCTATCGCCGACTAAAAACCATTGTTAATGCCATTGATTATGAAATGTAGACCTTACCGCCTTGTATTTAGGTTTGAAATACTGTAACAACAAATGCTATTTCTATTATAACGAAAAATAAATGTTTATAACACTGATGATTGTGTCCAAGCACCGATCATACGTAACAAAACAATAGCAGATGAAAGAGATCCCGTGTAAATAATGCGCGTGATTTATTAAAATATATTTACGAATGCCATCACTATTCGCAATTTGCGCAATGTTAAGTAACTTATTTAAATCGTACTGCATTAATAATGTGAATAGGTGTGAAACATTTAAGATATCGCGTGACTGTGAAAAAAAAAAGTGTATTCGGGTAAATCCGAATGTGAGGGAATTCCGATAATCAATAAAATATTACAATTTCCTTCCCTTCTTTAAAGGAATTTGAGTCAATCGATTCGAGTGAGCGAATTAGCATGGTGGTTAGATAAATGTTGTTGCAGTAAAATATATTGTCGTATTTAGGTGAATTTAATGAAGATCGGAATTACCAGCATTCGGATTTAACCGAATATACTATATTTAAAAAAAAAACCTTTAATTCCCCAAGAGAACAAAAAAGGGGTAATACATCCTACCAATACAATATTAATTTCTTCTTAATGCTTAATGTTACATAACAGACATAATTTTGTAATTTCTCGGTTTTATTTACTATATTTGTTTTATACAAGTATTGTAATATAACTTAAATTTTATTTGTACAATGTAGTTATGTTGAATTATTGTTTTATAATATCTCCGTTTTATGGAGGTTACAATTAACTAATTGTATAAATATATTCTACCTTAATTCCAGAGTAAAATCATATGCGCGAAGTTCGATATTTTTATGGAATCTGATAACGTATCAGGCATTAATTATATGAGTCGGAAACAGACTCAATGTAACTGTAAAAAATGCATGCATTGTATTAAAAAAAAAATGCTAATTACAACAAAATTGAATCTCACTCTCAGAAGAAATACTTAGATCGTTGTGTGATAGGTAAAATATTTGAATTTAATTTTGCTAGCAATGTATTTGTAATGGAATGAAAGTATTAAATTGTATATAAGAGAGGGACACTGGGTTGTGTCTCAAGGTGCAGAAAGAGGCAATATTTAGTGCATTCATATATTTATATGAGATGCTTGCCTGTTTTTATTCTATACAGTTGGAATATTTTTCCAAAGATGTACTCGTCGCAATCCGATGATGTCTGCACAATGTATTTAACGCTAGTTACAGCCAGATTTTACATATCAAAAATACGATGCAGGCTTTTTCCATTCATCTGTTATGAATATGCGGAAGATCTGTGGTTCGCAACATCGTCGTCATTGTCAGAGGTGTTTATAATATTTCAGCATTATAGCAGATAAACAGCAACTATATTGTTAATTAAATTGCAACTAAGCTTATGAGTTGCTTAGTTTTGTTTCAAGTGAACAGACACGCAAATTAATGTAACAGATTCTGAGCGGGATTTTGATACCTATCTTTATAAAGATGAAATTGTCAGATTCTGATAATTCTTATGGACTGCCCTGTTAATAAAGAAATGGTGTGAACCATAAGTGGACGAAATGCAATAAAAATATGAATGAAGCCTTCATAATAGTTAACACTGATGAAATCAAACGAAAATAAGTTATTTTTTTACTTTTTACTTATCCAACATGACGATTTAGAAAACAGCACTGGCCCCAACGTTGGCGTAATATTGTATTGGAGCCAACGTGTAGAGGAAGCGCAAGAAGGTTACTGCTAGTCGATTGGGTGCTTCCATCCCATTTCTGGGTTGATACCTGTCTCCACTTAAGTTAGTACCTTGATAGTAGCTGCTTTAATGTGTGTTATGTGAGGGCATGAGGTACGGTGTAAGTAGGTACTCCTAGTTCAATTCCTAGTTTAAAAAAAACCATTTCTAAATTAATGTAAGTTTTGTCTGCCTGGAAAGGAAACCGTAGTCAATAATTTGAGTAGTAATTGGGGAATTGAGATGCCGCTAGAATGGATTTACTTTCGTTTGATTTCATGTATAAATGTTCCAATAAATGTAAGATACTACGAACCTACTTAATATTAAATTTCGTATGTAAGAGAGATACAAATAGTAAGGCTATTTAAATTTATAAGTAATTTATTAAGTTTTATAAATAAACCGACATGTAATATGTTGTCTTTTCAATTCGCCTCCTGAAACTCGAGTGTGCATGTTCCGTGAATTATTTTGTTATGTCTATGCCACTCATGAAGATATATTTCTATAATGCCAGTATTTAAGAGCAATTACTCTAATATTAAAGAAATTATGTCTTATTTCCTCAGTAATAGCTCGAAGCATGATTTATGTATTGTTGAGTATTAAAACATTCTACATGACTATTAGAAGCTATATATACAAGGCTATTTTCTATCAGAAAGCATTTATGATCAGAAATATTTTTTAATGATAACTTAATCACTTAAAACTGGAATCGAACTTACTACAGGTGATGCCACACTCATAACACACAAGACATTTTTTACATTCCAAAAAATAATAAAAGCACAAGAAGAATAAAGAACGTTTTTAAACATAATTTTCTGAATTTAGAAGCAATAATAAAACGAACTTAAAATTACGTTCCAATGTTATAATAGTCATCATTTTTCGCATATTCATTTACTCTTTATGGCCCTATAGAAAAGAAGGAATAGTTATATAACGCTAAAAATACTAACAATTTCAATCAAACAACAAAACCTGACAAAACCAAAAACTGCCTATATGAAAATGGCATAATGTTATACAATTGCCAGAAGGAAAAAAAAAAAAAAAAAAAAAAAAAAAAAAAAAAAACAAATACTGTCAATGGTAGAACACCCAGAAGAATTTTCATTAAAAAAATATTATTTTTAATGCGGGAACAGTGTAATAATATGAAATGGCTGGACCGACGACAGGAGGAAAGAATAAGGGACCCATTGTGGATCCAGCACTTTGTCGCTGCTGCAGATCTATAAAGAAATGTCGCCTCCTAACCGCTGATTACGAATGGATGGGCAAGAAAGAAGTGTATTCGGAAATGTTTATGGACTGTTTTGGGCTCCTGGTGAGATAAACTTTATTATTTATGCCTTAAATGTAGTTCACCGTTTGTGTAATAATTAAATTAAGTCATAATTTATGCGGATTGCTAATGTTAAGTAGAAATATTTCTCCAGCATTTTCTCTTCTTGATTTAAAAATGTATAATATTTATAAAGCTACACAATTTTGACTGACGAGTAGGTTGTCAATGACTTACATGATGGCAGGCTATCTAATGAAGAATAGTTCTTTTTCATTTATTAAGAAAAAGGAACAGCTCCATTTATAAAAGTCATATTGATTTTTGTCATTCATAGTAATATAATCTCGTACTATTTATTGTGTATTTGTTTAAGAAAATGTCTTGTTAAGAGACTGCAATAATATTGGCAAAACTATATGCATTTTTTTCTAATTAGCATTGTCCACATTTACTCCATCAGCGCTATTTTTCACAATCTTAGCATAATTAATTGTGAAAACATTGTGTCTAGTCTTTTCCTTAACACCATTAAGACCAATCCTATTTGATTGACCTCAAGGTCTTGGCCCAACAAGGTGGAAGAGTATTAGTTAATGTAAGTGTTGCTTTTATTTCAGCTTTCACATTTGGACGAAGGCAAGGACTCATGTGTGTGTGCTACATGTGTAGTGCGCCTTAGAGATGCATGTGCATTCAGACAACAAGTGTTGCATTGTGAAGAGGCTTTCTTGAATGCTAAACTACAGACTAAAGAAGGTACACTTACATCTGAATACTCAATCTCTACTTAAATGTTAAGTTGCACTCAACAAACATCCCACTTAGACAGTACATTCAAGTGGTGTTAGCATAAATGATAAATAATTTATTTTAGTTACGATACAAAGGTTGGTGCTCTATGATCTGCCTACATGTTGGCATACAAGTATGTAACTTCCATCCAAACCTATTAAAGTGCAATATAATATTAAGTTGCATTTGAGCATTCAGATTTATTTTGAACTAGCTGTGCCTGCGACTTCGTCTGCGTGGATTTTAACACAAAAGTTAATTAGTTTATTTAGTTTTTTTTTTGGTTTTTGCATTTTTATTTTAATTATCAACCTTTGTAACGAAACCATACCGCGATCTAATTCTACGGTGGCGCCATCTCTAAGCGAGCGGCGGTAAACTCCTGTTACACATTTATTTTCAGTTTTTTGTATTACCTTTATTGAAAAATTTCTTTATATTATACAATATTTTGTAAATGTGATATTGATTCGTTGGTGGGAGAAGTGGTGGGAAGCGCCCGACGTGACGGCCCAGTGGTGGCATGTGCGTGAGCTGCGCGCAGGCATTGCAACATTACTTTATTTTTCTAAAATAAAGTTACTCCTTGTTATATTAGATAGATAGATTAGCCGGAACAAACAGACAGACAGACAGACAAAAAAAATTAAATATCATTATCAGCACAGGTATCGTGTATATAACGATATGTAGTAGGCTAATTTTTTTATTTTCACTCTTAAAACAGACACTTCAATTTTATTTATATGTATAGATGATAGAGGTTTTGTTTAATGGTCTGTAAGATTAGGAAAATTGTTATATACAGTAATCTTCTATTCATGTATTTTTGTTGGGTGTTGTTTATTATTTATTTATTAATACACATATTTTTGATTTTATAAGTTCAATATTTAAAGGCATTTATAAATGTAATAAATTGTAAGCTATGAATTATTATCTGTGTATACACAATATAATAAACATATGCCATTTGTTAATGAAACAAAAATCTGTATAGGTATTTCCTAACATACTTTTAAGTTCATTTAATTTCTATAAATATTGAATGTAAACGGTTTCAAAACAAAATACATATTAGATATTTATTTTTACAGATGGTATCAACAAGTTTGAATTTGAAGTTAAAACAGAACCAAATATTGGTATTGATTCAGACTCTCAAATGGATGACAGAGATGACATGCCACTAGATATGGATGATAAAGGTTAATCTTTATTTTATAATAATTAATTGAATAATATATGTGGGTAAAATTAAAGGATTATTCCAAAATTAAAGAATAAAAAAATAACGATTGCATAAATTGAGTTATAAAAATTTCATGCAATGAAAGCTTTCAACCATCAGCCAAAGAAAGTCCACTACTGGACATAGGTCTCCCCCAATGATTTCCAATTTCGAAAGGAGGCCACGCAGCTGAAAGTGCAGCATAGGATGTCCATCCATATAGTCAGGCAACCTGGGGAAGGTCACGGGATATTGCTTGCAGGAAATCATTAGGGAAGGAAAACTTTAAGACAATGTAATCGTTTTATGTTAACTGAATTAAGCTGTTTGGCAATCTATAAATAAAACTGAGAGTTATATTTAGTTTATTTATGTTTTATCCACTAAGGAGTATGTATTGCGTAATTTTTAGATGACACAAAAACAATTCCAATCAAAGAACTGCTAGAAGATAATGTTGACTGCAAACCAAAGAGGACTCGGAAAGACAAGTCAAAGTTGGCAATGAAGAGAGATCTGCTCGGCAAGATGAAGAAACTCAGGGATAAACTGGACCATATGCTTGAGCAACCAGGTGACATCCATTTTCTATTGTTTCTTGCACCCCCATTTGTGGAATTTGCACATGTGAATATAATCTTGATGTCTACATACATAGCTCGTGGTCATCATCAGCCACACGAAGTCCACTGTTGATGTCTCCAAAAGTATTACATGAATATATTTAGACCTTAAGGGCCTACCTCTAAAAATATTCACAGCGTGAGCGGCGTGCCTTACTTAAAGTAGATATGAAGCGCCCCGCTAGAAAACATAGTCGCATCGCGCCTACGGCAAAGCGAGACTTCCGCCCAAAATAATAACTTAATATAGAAGGAGTACTCTCTGCCTCGATGGCGTAGTTTTCCTAGGATACGATTACAAAGCTGAGATCTAGGGCCCTACTATATTCATCCGAAACGAAGTTCGAAACTTCGGACGATCGAAGTTTATTATACGATACGAATGTATCTACTCTGCAAAAGTTCGAATTTGTATAACGTACAACGTAACCATAAGTTTATGGTTACAACAATAAGGCAATAACGACCATAAGTATGTAGGTTCGATTCCCGGGTCGCGCAAAGTGATATTGGAATTTTCTATTAATTATGAGCACGGAGTCACGATTTGTGCACTATATAGAGAAAGGCTCGCCCCATCATATCGTGGGACGGAACAAACAAGGAGAAATATGGGTGTCCTGATGGCACCTCTGTCTACACCATTAGGCCCGCACGCTTCTCAAAATAAAACAGTGTATGCGCCAACCTATATTTGATTTCATTTATATTGCCTTTTTTGAACGATTATTTATTTTTACAGGCGAAAAACTAGAATTTATTATTGTATTTGTATGAAATTAATGTTGAATTTGTAAATTGGAATGGAGGCCACGTAGCGGAAAGCGCAGCGTAGGACGTCCACCCACAAGATGGTCCGACGACCTGGTAAAGGTCGCGGGACGTCGCTGGATGCAGGCTGCCTCCAACAGGTCTCTGTGGAAATCATTGGGGGAGGCCTATGTTCAGCAGTGGACTTCCTTTAGCTGATGGATGGATGGATGGATGGATTGTAAATAGGCTAAGTTAGAGGTTCCAAGCGTCTAAAACTATTAACATACTGCTTCGGACTTAATTTCCATCGAGGCAAAAGTTTCATAATTTGTGATGTGAGGCGTGACAATATTAATTAAAATAAATGTTCAATTAAAACATACATGAAAATGAATATTAGTGATTTATATTTTATGTGAACAAGAATATTTTTTTGACAGCCTCCTTGGCGTGGTTGGTTAGACGCCGGCTGTGAAACGAGAAGCCGCGGGTTCGATCCCCGCACCGAAACAAATATTTGTGTGAACCACAGGTATTTGGGTCTGGCTGTTTATGAGATCGAAAAGTCTCTCGTAGTTCTTGATACCCATCACTCGAGACTCGATCTTAGTGTGGGATCAGGACTATGTATGTGAATATTGGGTGTATTTATTTATTTATTTTCGATTTATCCCCTTGAATAATCTTTATTTGATGTTTTGTTTTAGTTAAAATAACGCAAAAGAAAGAAAAATTAACGAAAAAGAAGCAGAAATCAGAACTTGATCATGACCACATGTTGTATTCAAACGCGGTGACCATAGTAAAAAACTCTTACGTATGCCCCTTCCACAACCGAATTAGTATTTACTACTGTTACTACTGCAAGGATCAGTTCACCAACCCCAACGAGCTGCGCGACCACACCCTCACGCACGACCCCAAGGAAATGTTCGAGAGCATGATGGAAAACAAAAAGATCCCGAAAATCGACATCACAAGAATCGATTGTCGGTTGTGTGACGAGAAAATCGATGATATCGATACGTTTAAAAACCACGTCTCTAGCGTACACAGTAAACCGATGTATCCAGTCACGAACGAGTTCCTTAAATTCAGACTCACAATGGACAATTTGGTGTGCACGGAATGCACGAGTTCGTTCCCATACTTCGACTTGTTAAAGAAACACATGATCGAACACTTCGGGACGTACATATGCGACGTTTGCGGCGCCTGCTTCCTCGAACCAAACTCGCTGCGGACTCACATCAAATCGCACAGCAAAGTGGAGGCGAACTTCCCGTGCGAGATATGCGGGAAGAACCTCAAGTCTAAGTACAGCAGGTACCTCCACGTGGCCACCGTACACGAGAAGAAGCCGACAGTGAACTGTTACAAGTGCGACGCCAGTTTCCTGTCGTACGCTCTGAGGAACCGGCACCTGATCGAGGCGCACGGAGACAAACGGACGTTCCCGTGTAAGTTGTGTGACAAGGTGTACAACAGGAGGAAGACGTTGATGGAGCACAACAGGCGGAATCATCTGAAGGTGTTCAGGCATCAGTGCGAGTTGTGTGACCAGCGGTTTTACCTGCCGTCGCGCTTGAAGGAGCACATGGCGACGCACACTGGTGAGAGGAACTTCAGATGTGAGTTTTGCGACAAGAGTTACCCGCGGCTGCAGTCGCTGCAGGAGCACATCAGGTCGCACGGCAGCGAGCGCCGGTTCAAGTGCGACGTGTGCAACTCCGCCTTCACGCAGAACGGAAGCTTGAAGAACCACATGAAAAGCCACCACCAAGGCTACGATCTCGACACTAATTTTAGTTAATATATTATATACTTTGTTGACAAATTGAGTGTTTCATTATTTACTATGTGGTTGTAATTTGTACGATATCCGAATTGTGTGGTTTATTTCTGGTTCATAAATAGAAATGTTTCATAATAGGGAATATGCACCAGACTTCAAAATAAGTCAAAATATTTTATTTGTAATCTTTATTAATATAGAAATATACCTTAAATATATTTTTTAAATTTATAAACTCTAAATCGGTAAAATAAATACTTAAAAAATGACATTTCAAATTTGCCGTGCATTTTTTCCGAAACGCGATCTATTGCTCGAAAAGGAAAGTGACGACAGATGGTGCGTTCTTATGAAGTTACAAGTTTTAGCTTGTTGTTTTACGTTTGTTTATGAGTTATTTTGTGCTTTCTTTATACTATTAAATAAAATGGATTATTTTGTCACGAAATACAGTTCTGTAGCAATTCATCAAAGAAACTTAATCCAAATACTACGTTTTTCATATCGTGACCTTTGACGTCACAACGAGTTCGCGCCAACATGGCGTTTAAATGCTTCGAAACTGATAGCAGTTTTGATTATTTTTTGTACTTTTTTGATTGATATTTTCTAAGACTATATTTTTTTCCGATAATGTACATACAGAACTGATTAAAAATCTAAAAAAATGACATGCATATTCCCTATTGTAAGGACTAAGGATTTTGAATTGAATTGTTCACAAGAATTGCATTATTCCACCTTTCTAAGCCAAAAACATAATTGTACGGTCTATTATCTCGTATTATATGTGTTTATTAGATAATGTTCACAACATAAGTTTGAGCGCCTTCCTGTCGAGTTTGTCTCCGGCGCCGCGCGGCAACTTCTCCACGAACCGAACCCCACCCCAGCTTCGTCTTGAACGACACCTATCAAACATAACAATAATTAAACTTCATCATCATCTAATGTAAATTTAATGGAATATTTAGAGTCTCCACAGCGCGACGCAATTTCGGCGGTGAACATCCTCGCTAATGATAAATGTTTGTAAAGTTCACAAAAATTGGTTTGAAATCTGTGAAAAAAATATGTGTGTCACTGTACAGTTGTATTCATCTATTTATTAGGACCCTTAGAAATTCAGGACATTTTTATGTATTACCTGTCGGTTTACCATCGCGACGAGCTCATCGGCCGAAACTTCCATCCCAGGTTGCAGCACCACGAAGGCAGTAGGAACCTCTCCACAGTCGGGGTGGGGCGCGCCCACTACACCCGCCTCCCGCACCGCCGGGTGTTGCAGTAGTAATGTCTCGAACTCCGCTGGAGCTACCTGCAAGGTAACTTAAAATCAGTGGCGTAACAATAGGGTGGCAGAGTGCGCAAAATGCCACGGGCCCCCGTCCTTAGGGGCCCCCGGTCCGGCAAGGCCCTGGCCTAACAGTACCTCAGGCCAGACGAGACCCTAGCTCGACAGAGCCTCGGGCTCAAGCTCGACAGGGCGTAACCAGAGAAGAATCTAAAATTAATTACGAAATAATCGCCCAAAACTACAAATAAACCACAGAAACTTTAGGTTAAGTTATGGTAGAGAACACGAGAGTTGGACTCTGAAGACTCTGAATTGGTCAAGACTAATATTTTCAGACGAATCTAGATTTTATTTATACAAGTACGACTGAAGACAAATTCTTAATGACTACGTCGCGTTGGCCTCTATTAGTGGACATGGGCGAGAATGCCGTTTTTATGCAATTCAATGCCCGCCTGCATGTCATATCTATATCTCCATTCCATCTACCTCGGACAACTAATGCAAATGGGTAGATACAACTTTGAAAAGGAAGCCGATAGTAGGATTCAGTTTGGGCAGCGTTTAGGAAGTTATACCACATGTTTTCGTCGGATATACCACAGAGCCTGACGACTAAAGTGATCTAGTAGTGCGTCTTCCCATCAATGATTTACGAAGCCAAGACGTGGACACTGACTGTGGACACATTCTAAAGATATTCCAAGTTTTCGATTCACTTTTAAACACGAAGTAGAACAGTCAACATAAGAGAACTTGCGGATTTTCATTCATCATCAGCCCGTTGTAGTGTCCTGATAGAAATACGCCTTTCCTAAGTACGTACGTCACTGAGCCCGGTCTACTGCTTTGTGCATCCAGTCGCTGCCGCCCCACTTGTGAAAGCAATCCCTCCATCTGGTCAGAGGGCGTCCCACGCTACGTTTTTCAAGGCGCGATGTCCACCCCAGATAGTACGAGAGATGACAACCAAAAATTTTGTCTCATAGCAATACGGCCACAACCGCATCAAATTGATAGATTTGATTATTTCAAACTCGAAAATACCAATTTCAGACATTTTTCGCATAGCGTTTGACCGCACTGAATTTTCAAAAATGTCAACAAATTTTACCGGACTGTATCATAGCAATCTGTCTGATTTTCTGACTGTAGTTATATAATAGCTATAAGATACCGAAAACATATTTTTCAGAAGTTAATAGTGTAGCGCGAACCCAAAAAATAATTTAGAAAAATTAAAATGAGACAAAAAAATATGATGATAGCAATCCGTCTGAAAATGTGTTTTACGGATAAATTAGGAATAGTTAATACGAAAAAAAATATTTTCAGAAGAACATTCGGATGCAACACATTTTTTTTTTTATTGCCTTGTAGGCAGACGAGCTAGCGGCCCGCCTGATGGTAAGCGGCTACCGCTGCTCATGGACCTCCGTAGTCCCAGGGGACCAGCACAACAAAGTCGCTGCCTACCTCGAGGAAAGTACTCTCCTTAAACCTCGTTTGAAGAAGGACAGGTCATAGCGCTGAGGAAACACCGATGCAGGGAGTTCATTCCAGAGCTTGCACGTAAGTGGTAGAAAAGAACGCTGGAAACGTACCGTCCGAGAACGGTACGCGTCCAGGTGGTAGGAATGAACTCTACTGCGGAAACGTGTGGTGCGATGGTACATAGGCGACGGTGGTACCAACTCAAACAACTCCTCGGAGCACTCCCCATGGAACAAACGATAGAACACACAGAGAGATCAGAAGTCTCTCCGCAGTCCTAACGGTTCCAATTTGTCCGTGAGATCGGGATCATTGACTATTCGACAAGCTCGTCGCTGCAAGGAGTCAAGTGGGTCGAGCTGGTATTTTGGGGCACCTGCCCAGAGGTGGGAGCAGTACTCCACGTGGGGCCGGATTTGCGCTTTGTAAAGCTGTCAATCTATGACCCGACGTAAAGTACCGCTTGGCTCTGTTCAGGATTCCCAACTTCTTGCTCGCCAGTTTGGCTTTGTCCTCCAAATGACTCCTAAACTCGACCTTGCTTGATATATCGACGCCAAGGGTTCCAATACTCTCGGATCCTTGGAGAGTAACTCCTTGGAATTGCGGCGCCATGACAAAGGGGTCCTTCTTCGCAGTGAACACGCAAACTTGTGTCTTCGAAGGGTTAAATTGAACTAGGTTCAATTCACCCCATTCGGGGGCCCGCCCCAGAGAGCTCTCGACTTCAGACACAAGTTGACTCCGTCTTTCCATAATGGAATCCCGAGAGTGGCTCCGTTGGCCGATGTACCGCGCGTCACTCGTACTGTCATCTGCATAACAATGCATGCTATCAATGGACAACATGTCATTGATATGCAGGATAAAGAGTGTCGGCGATAGCACCGATCCTTGTGGAACACCAGCATTAATGGTCTTGGTCTCGGAGCAACAGCCGTCCACTACGACTCTTATGCTCCGACCATCCAAAAAGCTGGCGATCCATTTGCAGAGCCCCTCAGGAATTCCATACGCAGGTAGCTTCGCCAGAAGGGCGCGATGCCACACTCGGTCGAACGCCTTCGCAATGTCAAGGCCGACCGCAATCGCCTCACCCCCACTCTCCAAAGCCTCCGCCCAACGGTGCGTGAGGTACACAAGAAGATCACCAGCCGAGCGACCGTGACGGAAACCGTACTGGCGGTCACTAATCAACTGGCGATCCTCAAGATACCTCAGGAGCTGAGTGTTTATAACTCGCTCAAGACCTTGGAGAGTAGGGATGTGACAGCAATCGGCCTGTAACTCGAAGGGTCCCAACGGTCACCCTTTTTGGGGACAGGGTGTACATTGGCGACCTTCCACGAAGCCGGTACCCGGTTGGCTTTATAGGAAAGACGGTAAAGGCGCGTGAGCACGGGTGTCAACTCAGGGGCGCACGTTTTAAGAACCACTGCGGGGATACCGTCTGGCCCACTCGACTTATGGACGTCTAGAAGCCTGAGCTCCCGTCTGACAGCACGCTGGGTGATTTTTACGTCAGATAGGAGGCTCTCACAACGCGGGATGTTCGGCGGTGTGGCGCCCCCGTCATCCAAAGTCGAGTTCGAGGCAAAGAATTGGGCCAAGAGATCGGCCTTCTCCTTTGCACTGTGGGCCAAACTGTTATCGGGCTTGCGCAGTGGTGGGAGACTGGACAGGCAGAAATTACCCTCCACAGCCTTAGCGAGCGACCAAAAAGCACGACTCCCAGAGGGATAGCTCTGGAGTCGCTCGCCAATTCTGCGGATGTGCTCCGCCTTGGCCTTAGCTAAGGCTCTCTTGTTGGATCTAGAGGCGGCGTTGAATCTCCGTTTCTCCTCCTTTGAGTTTGGATCCCGACGCCTTCTTGCGTCTTGCCACGCCGCGTATGCGGACTGCTTAAGGCGCGCAGCAACAGCACAGGCACGATTGTACCAAGGCCGGCTGCGACGCCCTGCAGGTATTTTTGAGCTGGGTATGAAAGTCTCCATACCCAAGCTGATCGTATACGCAACGCAGTCCGCACAGGCGTCAGGATCATCGGAGGAGAAACAAAGCCGCCCCCAAGGGTAGGACGCAAAGAATTCTCGCAGTCCATCCCAATCTGCTGACATGTACCGCCAAACTGTGCGAGTTCCAGTCGTTGAAGAGCGGCTAGAACTCGCTCCAGGAGCCCATGAACGGACCAGGCAGTGGTCAGAAGATCCAAGAGGAGCATCAACCACTATCCTGTATCCGTCCGGGTGGGTCGTCAGCAGAAGATCCAAAAAAGAGGTCTCATGGCTCTCAACGTCTGGAACACGGGTGGGCTGTGTTACCAGCTGCGAGAGACCATAAGCCAAGGCCATCTCATAGACAGCCCGACCGGGGAGATCAGTGGTCCTGGATCCCAACCACTCTTTGTGATGAGCGTTGAAATCACCGAGGACCACCACCTCCGCGGAAGGGAACTGCTCGAGAATCTGGTTAGTCCCCACTTGGACGCTCTCAAATAATTGAGTAGATCCCGTATCACTGGCGTGGGACCTGTACAGGCATGCGTAGACTCGGGTCCTACCCCTGTGTTCTACCCGTAGCCACAATAAGGACAGGTCCCGACGCTCGAGGCCCCGAAGGCGGTGACAACAGATATCACCCCTGACGAAGACGCACACCCCAGCTTTACGTAGGAATCGATGTTCTAATACGTAACCGGGGTAATTTAAGTACGATACGTCGTCAGGGGCGGATATTTGCGTCTCCGTTAAAAAGAGCAGGGCAGGCCGCGCCGTCTCAAGATGGTGGTGGACGGCGTCGAGGTTGCTATGTAGACCCCTGACGTTACAGAAGTCCACAGAAAATGTGGATGAATTTCCCGCCGTGGAGAGCCTGCTATTCTTTATCCTTCTCATTTGATTTTTAAGAGAGTGGGATAGGGTAAGGACAAGCGTGGTTGAACCATGACGATACCCGAGATGGGAGGATATAGTGCGAAGCGGACATACGGCATTGAAGGAACCAGTGTGGAGCACGGAAGGGCCCCCGATGCCCCCCCGCGTGCAGTCGCCGGGATCCACTCCAGTCTCCCACTCTGGCACGACGACTGCACAACGGGATTTTCGCCGGTTGGCGGGACAGCTTCCCGGGGAGGGAGTTTGACAGTTGTGTATCCCCGGGTTCAGGTCCCCTACTAACCGGCAGGCGGCCGGCGGTGACCGTTCCCACCGGGTCTCCCTGTACTCCACACCGGCACCTCCGACCGAGCGCCCACTCCGACACCCAACCACATCAACGAGCATCGCCTGCAACAACCAACACCTATTACTGAAGAGGGAGGAATGGATGAGGGAACGGCTATCCAGCCCTTCTACCGGAACGCATTTCTACTTAGCGGTAGAAATAGACCAGACGGTGGTACCAACCCGCTCGGAATTTAGCATTGAGTAATAAAATATGACTCGACACCAAAATCCTGCCACCAGTAGTGGGGAGGGAGGGGGACGCCAAAGTCGCGGATTGGGAAGTGGAGTGCGACAATGGTGGCTCGAGGGGCGGGGAGCGCGTGCCCGTGCCATTCTGTAAGACAGCCGGACAGGTTGCCAGAAGAATGACCCTCTGACCATAAAACATTTTGAGGTTTTTTAACATTTTGGTGACATTTTGAGACCATTCTAAATATGTTAAGGAATTTTACCGATCGATATCATAGCAATCTGTCTGAAAATTGTTGAAATTGATGAAATGAATTAACCAGATGTAAAACAAAAATATATCAGAAGAATTCAGTGTAGCACCTCCCTTATCAGACAACTTTTCGACATCGACCGTATTGAAGCGTGACTGATTGCAAGTTGGGCAATCACCTTGCTTTTGTCTTGCCAAAATAGAGCGTGGACAACGTATCTATGCTATAAAAATGTCTATTATAATTGATAATTTTGAATTCTTAAAATACTACTCTTCCATCCCCGAAAACTTCGTCAATGGGAGATGAGCAAACTATGCCTTATCATTGGGAATAGAAGAAAAAAAAAAACGTCCGCGAGCCCTCGGACAACCAGTAACACACCCACGTCCGCCTGAGCTACTTATAGTTTGTTGTCACTTTGAGTGAGCGTTATTTCAACGGTTAGGACAGCTAGTGAGTGACTATGTATAGTAAGAGAGTGGCAGGAGTATAATATGCGAAAAAAATATTCCCACCGCAGCAGAAACGTAAGAAGCGCTCAGGCATCGGCCAAGCGACTCCAAAACGTTCTTTTCTCTTTTGGGAGTATATGCGACGTCTAAAATGTCTGAAAACATTTTTTTTGCAATCTTGCCTTATTTACGAACGGTAGAAATTTTTTTCATTCGGATTGCTATGATACAGGTCGGCTAAATTTGTTGACATTTTCAAAAATTCGCTTCAGCTATATACTACGCGCAAAATGTCTGAAAACCAACTTATTCGTCATAAAATTATAAAATCTATGTACATTTCCAATATCAGACGTATTGCTATGATACCGACTGCCTTTTTTTTTTGGACACAGCAGAAATAGCCTCACATGCAATTGCTACACTTTTGACCGTTACTACCTAGTCGGGTTTAGAATTACATAATCTAACGATTTTATACAATTTCGACCGTATTGCTATGATACATGGTTTTGGTCGTCATCTCTGGGACTAAGAGCAAGCTTACTGCAGAGGTTATCTGTTCTGCGACTTATGTGGCCCTCGTTGCGATTTCAAACTACAACTTGCAGAGCGATGAGCTATCGATACAGAAAGTTTTTTGAACTTGCTAGACAGCTTATGAAACCTCTAAACGAATTGATCTCTGGATGAAGTTAGACAAGACGAAGATCATGTCTAATGAACTCGCCGCTCTGGGTCCAGTTATAATCGATGACGTCTCTTGAAGTTGTGAAAGAATATGTCTACCTCGAGAAATTAATGCGATTGGGTATCTACCCAACGGCTTCCTTTTTGAAGTTGTAGATACAACTTCGACATAAGGATTCAGTTGGGCTTTGCAGTATTTAGGAAGTTAAACTACATATTTTCGTCGGATATACCACAGAGCCTGAAATAATTGTTTTCAACTAGTACGGCGTCCCTGTAATGACGTACGGGGCTGATAATTGGCCACTGCCCGTGGGGCTAATCCATAAGCTTAAAGTAGTTCAACGTGCTATGAAAAGATATACGGACTCTCTTTCTGATGGCCAAAATTCGGAATGAGGTGATATCCGCCAAGGAATCATGGTGACCGACATAGCTCTGAAAGTTATTTTTTAGTTTTTAAAACTAAAAAAGAAAAGTTTTTTAGTAGGCCGATTTTTATTCTCTAGTTTTCCAGAGGTGTACTGCATTCATGTTCTTCCTAACAATTCTTGTAACAACGCCTGGTACGGAGCGAACATTTTCGAAATTAAAGGTAATCGAAACTTATTTTTGAAATTCTTTGGTACAAGGAATGCTACGCAACTTTGTGATTCTATTTAAAATTCTTTAGCTCGTAATTGAACTTTGGTGACGTTATTGACACTTGCAGAACAAAAACCCCGAAAAAAATCATACAGTAATTATAATGTTTTTCTATGTATACCTCAGAAGATCATACTTTACTTAGTGACTCATAAAATTTAAATTACGTCAAGATTTTTTGACATTTACGAAGGGCCCCATTTGATAATTTTTGCCACGGGCCCCCGATGGTGTAGTTTCGCCACTGCTTAAAATATTGGAGTCTACAATCCTCATTGATTTTCGCAACATTGCCGGTTATTTGCAGTCATGCTTCAAATGAACCGAATATTTGGAGCCCTATGTCCAGCAGTGGACAGCAAAAGGCTGATGGTGATGATGAACCGGCGAATACCCATGTTCAAGATGTGTTCAAACCTAGAAATTGTAATAAATTCAAATCATTACTGATGGTTAGTCCCCGATACCGCATTTGGTATAAAAGCGGATCTCACGACGTAAGTATCTGACGGTAAAGTTCTAGTACTATACAGTACTATAACAGCAGTATTACGGTAAAACTAGCTTATTATTCGGAATATTCGACTTGCCGATATATCGTAGTATTTGATCATGTCCTTGACGCGATCCACGATGTAGAAATATTCGTCGTCATCGTAGTAGCCGATGTCGCCGGTCTTGTAGAACTTCTCCTCGTCCAGGAAATCTTGTTTAACGTCGCCTAAATAACCTTTAAATTGACATAAACCATTCAAATGTTGCGCCGTTAATTGTGAAAAGGTAACAACAAAGACATTATTCATGGATAGTTTTAAAACCTATTTTGGGGAAAAAAATATTGCAATGCATGAGCATGCCGTTCGCCTGATGGTAAGCGATACGACCACTCCTGTACAAACAGTAGCAAAACCAAACAACACCTACAATTACAAAGCAATGCTTGGCATTCCACTGCGCTCGCTATCCTGAGACATAAGATGTTATATTAAGTCTCAATATGACCAGCTGTAGGTACTCTGGCCACAATGTACTTCAATCCGAAACACAACAGTGCTATTTGGCGCGATAAAGAGACAATATTATGAATAATTGTTATGTCTCTTTTGTCTTTTGAATTCAGTTTGAGCGAAGAAGACAAAATATTCGATAGCTAAAATAGGTTTCAAAACCGTTTATGAATAGGGCCTTAAATTTTTAACTAGCTAGCTAGTTTGATTAAATAAACTGCTCACTATACGGCATACGTACCTTTCATAAGTGTGAGAGATTGGATACATATTTCTCCGCGCTGGTTCGGACCCAGAGGTTTTCTGGTGTCAAGATCCACCACCTTAAATGTTAATCATTGTTAAAAAATCGTGTTATGATGTACCCAATAATTTCAGGTTACAATAAAATAACTAATAAAAAGACGTGTGGCACTCGGAGACTGGCGCGGTAAAGCTATTGCATAGTTTTTTTATTTATGCAGTATTATTTCCTTTGTTTTTCTTTGATATTAATTGTACAGATATTCACTGTTGTACGTGCGAGCTTCGTAGAGTCGTACCATGAAGTAAATACAAAGAGGAGGTGCCCTAACGCCGAAACTCTAAGCAGGCATGAGTCAACAGATTGCGGGGCGAAGAGGGGGATTATGCATGCGCAGTAACGCCGATACAACCAATGCCACCTAGAGGCGAGTTGCTGAACTAAAGAGACAAGCGTGATATTTTAAAAAGTCGTTAAAAGTTCTGCTATTCATCGATAGATGGCAAAACGAAATATCGAAAGAGGTTAGATTACAATTAATCACGCAATAGCTTTGCAATTCGTATTTAAAAGTACTGGCACATATTTGAATCAAAATAAAAATATTAAATTTAAATTTCGGTCGGACTTAGGTTTTTACGTTACGGAATTTCTGAATTTGGTATTCACGCTCAAGGCCCGCAATAGAAGCTATGCAATAGCTTAAAAATATATATAAGTAGTAAAGTTTCAGTTTATCGATACACGTACCTTGGCTACCACGCCAGATCTGAGAGTACCCACGCTGCCCGCTCGGCAGCCGTGCGGAGCGCCCACCTCGCTGCACACTTGCGTAGCCTCAGACATACCGTACATCTGATACACTAGGGCGAGATTGGGCAATCTACAAATAACATCGTCTGGGTCATCTATATATTAATACGTGATGCAAAATCTTTGGACCCCTTTTTACGAAAATTGCGCGGACGCAGGAGCATAAAATTTGGCACACTTATAGTTTATGTGTAGGAGAAATGTAGAACGCAAAAATTTTTCAATAATAATGCTTTTAAAGTACATTAAATAAAAAAATAAAACGTTACACACACTACCATGCATTTTACACACACATACATACACAAGTATTTGTACACGCATACATACTCTGGTGTCAAATTGTTTCTTTTCTTTTTCATTTTGTTCTTCTGACATAGACATATAAAGAAAAGGTTTTATTAGCTTCATTTAATATAAAAAAAGATTTTAATAATAATGCATAAAAAGTACATTATATCAACAAATAAAATATTACACAAACCAGCATGCATTTAACACGCGTATACACAAGTATTTGTTTTTTTTTTATGCATTGAATGGCGAAACGAGCATGCCGTTCACCTGATGGTAAGCGATACGACCGCTCATAAACAGTAGCAAAACCAAACAACACCTTGAATTACAAAGCAATGTTTGGCATTCCACTGCGCTCGCCATCCTAAGACACAAGATGTTAAGTCTCAATATGTCCAGTAGTTACTCTGGCTACAATGTCCTTCAATCCGGAACACAACAGTGCATTTAAACTGCTGTTTGACGGGAGAAATAGACATTGCGGTGGTACCTACCCAGGCAGCCTCTCACATATGACAGACCTACCACCAGTATAAAATTTGTACACGTATACATACTCTTTGGTCAAATTGTTTCTTTTGTTTATTATAGACATAGTTGAATGTCAAACAGAAAAGTTTGTTTACTGTGGTTTTATTGAATGTCAAACAGAAAAGTTTTATTTGCGAATACTACGTGAAATACTGAGCGCTTATACAAATTGTGTAGCAGTAAGATACATTTGGAAGCGGCCTGCATCCAGCGACTTCCTGCGACCTTAGTCAGATCGTCCGTCCACCTTGTAGGCGGGCGTCCAACACTTCGCTTGCCTGTACGTGGCCTCCACTCGAGATCCTTTCGGCCCCAACGGCCATCGGTTCTACGAGCTATGTGCCCGGCCCACTGCCACTTCAACTTGCCAATCCTATGGGCTATGTCGGTAACCTTGGTTCTCCTACGGATCTCCTCATTTCTGATTCGATCTCGTAGGGAAACACCGAGCATAGCCCGCTCCATGGCTCGTTGAGTGACTTTGAGCCTTTTAATGAGGCACACAGTGAGAGGCCACGTCTCGGTGCCGTATGTCATCACTGGTAACACACAACTATCGAAGACTTTCGATTTTAGGCACTGAGGTATTTTGGACGAGAAGACGTCGCGAAGTTTCCCGAACGCTGCCCAACCGAGTTGGATTCGCCGATTGACCTCTCTCTCGAAGTTGGACCTGCCTAACCGGACCACTTGTCCTAAATAGACATATTCGTCTACAATTTCGAGAGTCGAGCCCCCAACTCCAATGGGGGTGGGCACAACATGGATATTCGACATGATCTTCGTTTTATCCATGTTCATTTTAAGACCCACTTGTTGGGAAACTCGATTAAGGTCTTCGAGCACAGGTCATTGTGGAGATCATTGGGGGAGGCCTATGTTCAGCAATGGACTTCCTGTGGCTGATATGATGAAGATACATTTAAATGTACACGGACTATCATTATATGCATCCAGAAAGTTCTGTAGCAGCAATCTGCAATAACAACATTCAGGTACAAAAAAAATATAATTTGCTATTGCTGGTTCAAAGCAATTATTGTAGTTTACGATTTCAGTAATTGCATATCATCATCATCATCATCATCATATCAGCCACAGGAAGTCCACTGCTGAACATAGGCCTCCCCCAATGATCTCCACAATGACCTGTTGGAAGCGGCCTGCATCCAGCGACTTCCTGCGACCTTAGTCAGATCGTCCGTCCACCTTGTAGGCGGGCGTCCGACACTTCGCTTGCCTGTACGTGGCCTCCACTCGAGAACCTTTCGGCCCCAACGGCCATCGGTTCTACGAGCAATGTGCCCGGCCCACTGCCACTTCAACTTGCCAATCCTATGGGCTATGTCGGTAACCTTGGTTCTCCTACGGATCTCCTCATTTCTGATTCGATCTCGTAGGGAAACACCGAGCATAGCCCGCTCCGCTATATTGCATATACTTCAGGATAAATAAGTGATTTTGAGAGATACGTACATTTAAATGTGCACGAATTATCAGAATAACAACATCATCATACAGGTAAAAACTTTTTCTCTTCTTGATTTGGTCGAATTTCGACCACTGGGCGACCACTAGTTAACATTAATGGTAATTGAGATTAAGACAATGAACTATCAAGCCATTGGTATTAGATTGTTGACACAATCTGCATTAAGTTTTGAAGTATGGTATACCGAGTATATTCAAACTGCAACCGTAAACGAGGCCAAGTTGTATTGACAAAACACATGTAAAATTTTTGTATGAAATTGCAACGATATTTTTTTTTAATTTTTCATAATAACATCTGTCTGGATATACCCTGTATGCATCCATCAGCCAAAGGAAGTCCACGTCTGATTTCTGAACATAGGCCTCCCGCAAATGTGGCCACCCCTTGTGGGGAGACGTCCTACATGAACTCCAATCGAGAACTTTTTGACCCCATCAGCCATCAGTTCTCCGCGCTGTGTGCCCCGCCCATTGCCACTTCAAATTACTAATCCGTATAAATATCCTGTATATTGGACTAAATTCACTTAACAATATCACGACATAATTAGTAAGTAGGTAATTAATAATTAGGAAGTGCGTGGTGGCCTGTTGGTAAATGGACTAGACGCGGTTGCTCACATGTTCACGGTGGTCGCGAGTTCGAATCCCAGGGCACAGCTCTGACTTTTCGAAGTTATGTGTGTATTGATAATCAATCACCACGCACTAAAACGGTGAAGGAAAACATCGTGAGGAAACCTGCATACCATAGCGATTTATAAGAATTTCTATGGTATGTAAGTCCGCCAACCCGCACTAGGCCAGCGTGGTGGACTATATGGCCTAACCACTCTCAATCGTATTCTCGATTGTAGAGTAGGCCCGTGCCCTGCAATGGGACGTATATGGGCTGATACAGTACAGTACAGTAATTAGTAAGAGTAATTGCAGTCACCTTTTTTTAAGAGCGGTGAGTAGTTCAGCGTCGCATGTAGTACCAGTAGTTACTATGCCTATTAATGAAGTGACGTCGTATTCATCCAATATTTCAGACTTCACCAACTCAATTATTGTGGTTGGACATAATTGCAGTACTTGGACCTAGAATACGAACGGAAATCATTATGGAAAGCGTATCATATTCAGTATTGCACTTCCTATGCCTGAAGAAGAACTATATCACTAGACTGATGAACAATGTATTTCAGACTCTTCACTTAATTTTCTTCCTGCTTGGTGCCAACATAAATAAATGCACCCGACATTCACATACACCCCCTGACCCCCTACTAAGATCTACTCTTGTATTGTGGGTATCAGGAACTACGAGAAACTTTTCGGTCTCACTAACACCCAGCCCCAAAACAAATACCTGTGGTTCACACAAATATTTGTTTCGGTGTGGGGAATGGGGATCGAACCCACGGCCTCTTGTTTCACAGTCGGCGTCTAACCAAATGCGCCACGGACGCATTTGGTTAGACGCATATTGGGCCACATACTAAAGGCCTTATTCATAGACAATTTTAGAATCTAATTTAGTTATCAAATATTTTGACCCTTTTGAACGAGTTACGAATTCAGTTTGACTTTTCGACTTCACTCAGCCATATTAAATGTAACGTAAACATGTTCGTATTTTTAAATGCTTAATTTTTTTTTAATGACATGCTCTGATTTAAACCCCTTGTAACTTTTGTAACTATCACCAAATTGTAAACTGTTTTTGAAATGAGCAACACTAGAGTTTCTTGCCCGTTCTTCTCCAGTGAAAACCGCTTTCCGAACCGGATGGTAGATAAAAAAATTACTGAATCTAAATGATGTAGAACATCTTAATGGATTCAATAAATTATTTTCATTTTACATTTTTGAGCGAAAAGAAACAATACATAGATATAATAGATTCTAAAGTAAGGCCTTAAGTGATAAGTTGGTATATTGTAGAAATATCGTACCTTATTTTCCTGAATATATTTCAATAAGTCTTCTAGTTTGTTACTGGAGGAGAACACAACAGTGTAACCAATATACATACATATTAGGGTATGCAGTAGTCCATAAGTGTAATGCCATTCACGAGTGCATAGGATTGTTAATTCCAAAGGTATTCTGAAAATAATGTTAATGTTCAAATTTAAAGTACCACAGCATTGTAAACACAGGGAAGACCAGAGAGGAAAGTAACACGGTAAGAAAGTAATAAATAAATAAATACACCCAACAGTCATATTCATAGTCCTGACCCCACCCTAAGATCAAGTTTTGTGTCGGGGGAATCAGAGACTACAAGAGACTTTTCGCTCTCACAAGCACATAGACCCGAAATAAATACAAGTGGATCACACCGATATTCGTCTCGGTGCGGGAATCTAACCCGCGGCCACACGTTTCACAGCTGGCGTTCAACCAAATGCGACACGGAGGCTGTCGTAAACGGCTGTTGCTGAAGTAACAAATGAAAAGTTGAACTTCAGTCATTTCGAACCCACCTACACCTGAGTTGCCCGATAATTTGGGTAGTTTAATATCTAAAAGACTATAGATTTTCAAACTAAATCAATATCTGTATCAGATATTGATTTAGTTAGTTAGTTGTATCAGATATAGATTTTCAAACTAAATCAATATACTTATGTTTTATGTTGTTTGTAACATTCAAAATATTAACTCTATATACTGTTACAACCAACCCTATGTAGGGATGGTTGTAACAAATTCGCCTGGTTTTTTTTTTGTAAAATCGAAAGAACGGCCGAGGTTGGTTACACAATATAGTTCACCACGCTGCACTGGTCGAATGCGTGTTGGCGGACTATTTATTATCTAATATGGTGTCGGAGTTATTACAAGAAATCTTTACTTTTATCCTTGGTCTGCCTATTACTTACGACAAATTGACTCACTTGTTATCAATATTATTATTGCTGGACACCAAAAAGCTATGATGCGTTATTGGTATTCCCTTAGGCAAGCCAGTGGTCCCGGATGAGAAGATCACCAACAAATTGTCTTTCCAGCCATCGACAGGAGCAGGTAAGAACTGTTCCACCGGCGCTTTCTTAGCGATCAACTGAGACATGGAGATCACACCTGTTCCTTCCTGTTCATCTTCCCCAAATACAACGAATTTTTGAACTCCTCCAGCTCGCATGAAGCTTTGGTGGGTGAAATATGCGCGCGGTGAACAAAATACAATTCTGGGGCGAGATATGCTTAGGCGATGGTGGAATGTCACTGGAATAAAAAACTGAATTTTATTCGTGAGTTATTTAACGAATCTAAAGATTTGGTAGCTTATTTTTCAAGCTATATCTACATGACTATACTTAAATAGAGTACCTAAGTGTTAAAATACTAATCTGATCAGATAATAGTAGTTTAGTCCATTGAAATGTTACAGTTTAAGGACTAAATATTGCATTTCTTGGAGGACGCAATTTTATTTTTGGGACATGTTTGGGGGGTCAATAGAAGCTTAACCTCAAGTTTGTGGGGTCGCCACCCTTGTTCCCCGGCCGCCATCTTTGAAAAAGGGGTGAAAACACTTTTTTCGCGATAACTCGGAAACTATGCGTCTTACAAAAAAATTGTACGGACATAATTTGTAGCAAATTGTTTTGCCTACAAATAAGTTTATTTAACTTTTTGCCCTAAATAAAAAATTAAAGAAGTTTAAGCAAACAAGTAAAGAAGAAATTGCTTAAGGGAAATCTTCCCGTTTCTCTTAAAAGTAGACTCTTCGACTTGTATCTTACCAATTCTCACATACAGTGTTCAATCTTGGTCTTTGACCGAACTTCAGAGGTCCAGGTCCAGGATTGTCAAAAAGCTATGGAGCACAGGATGCTAGGCGTAACACGCATGGACAGAGTACCCACTAACACCTTGCGCTCCATAACCAGAGTCAAGAATGTTTCACAGAAATCAGCTAAACTAAACTGGGATTGGGCGGGCCACGTCACCTGGATGCACCCGAGGAGGTGGGCAAAGATTGCCAATCAATGGATGCCTAAGGATGGCGAGAGGCCACGCGGCAGGCTTCGGAAAAGGTGGCGCGACGATCTCGACCAATTTAGCAGCACTTGGATGGCATCAGCAACTGATAGGGATAAGTAGGAGGAGTTGAGGGAGACCTTTGCCCATCAGTGGCACAGAATAGATTAATAAAAATAAAAAAATAGCAAAAAAGTGAGATTTTTTTATAAAAGTTATAGAGCAAAAATATTTTTTTTATAAATATTTAGTCACTTTTTGCTTATAAATTCTTTAATTTTTAATTTAGGCCAAAAAGTTATATAAACATATTTTTAGGCAATACAATTTGCTACAAATTATGTTTTTACAAATTTTTCGTAAGACGTATAGTTTCCGAGATAACGCGAAAAAAGTGTTTTCACCCCTTTTTCCAAGATGGCGGCCGGGGGACAGAGGTGGCGACCCCACAAACTTGAGGTTAAGCTTCTATTGACCGCCCACAAATATCCCAAAAATAAAATTGCGTCCCAAAAAATGCAAAGCTCATGTAACATTTCAATGGACTAGTTATACAGGGAGCGCAAATAAATGGCGCACTTGCTCAGTGGGATACAAGGGCATAATATTAATATAATAAAATAATAACATTTGGAAAATACCTATCCGTTTTGATGTTATGACCGTTTAAAGTTTTAAGTTTAATCGGGTCATACACATACGCATGTTCAGAATGAATATTATCTTCAAATTTCTGGATTGATTCTCTGACTTAATTTTGGTAAATGACTTACAAGTATTACTATTAAGACATATACCAAATAATGAATTATCTTCAGTAATGATTAATATAACAACAAAAATTTCCTCAAATGTCCCCTTCTGTGGACTGTTCGTAAACGCACTTGGCATATTTTGATAGATATTTCTCATACTTGATATGCGTTATCTATTTAAGTTATATTAAATATCATTAGTATATATACTGACTATTAAAATTTTACTGAGTAAATTAATATATGTTAAAGTGACTCCACAAAAATTTCAATAAATTGTTGGTTACACGGTACTGCGACTTTTCTGTGGACCTTAAATTCAACCGAATAAATTGGCCTGAATAAAATACTATTTTACAAAAAAAAATTAAACTGGCCACACTGACGGGTGGCATCGGTCACGTTGGATTTAATGACTGAGCCCAGCGTAGGTTGTTCATTAAGATATTGAGATCTTTAATAGTGTTATTGTCAAAGATCGGTGCTTCTTTTCTGTTCCTTGTGTACTTGAGTAAATAATTATTAGTTTTATTAATTCACATGCTGCCGAAATAGCTTAAGGGGAGTAGTTGTGGAATAAATTTACCTACTTGGCTATCCTCAAAACTAAATTAGCATTGCAAATTTTTTTTAAAGAATGTCCTTTCTGTGGATTTATAAGTCCACACGAAAGACAATGTCTACAGAAAAAATTAAGTAATAATGATTTAACAAGTAAAGCAGTATTTTGCTTGCCTGTAAATGTAGACGTGGAGTGCTGTGGGGTCGATAGTAATGTATTTGGCTTATAATAATATTACATTATTACTCAGTATCGGAATAAAACCATGTTCCATATGATAGCGAATTATGTGATGTCCGTTCATCATTCTTTAACTTTAGTGATTCAGATAACTCAATTGCACCATCGAAAAAACAAAAAATAAATTCAGCGATGGAGACACTTGCTTTGTAACTATTTTTGATATGTTTGTTCTTTTGTGTAAACTCAAGACCCTTCTGTGCTCGAAAAAAAATTATTATAATTTCATTTTTTAGCCTAATCGAGGAAACGATCTTGTTTTATGTTTTAATTTTAATATTCTGATAATATCATATTAAATGAGACTGATTTTGTAAAAATCCCGACCATGTTTTTTTTATACAATTTTTCGCCTCGTTTTGTGTATGACCCAATCACCACTTTTTCGCATTAAACCAGTTGGAATGGATGAAGAACAATATTTAAATACATACGTATTTTTTCGTTTCGTCGTTAATTGAACGGTTAACGAAATATACCACGAACACCATTTTTAACAGCATCAAAACTTTCTTAAACTTCGCTTTAACCGTTGTTTACATATGGGCAAGGTCATGAACTCTCAGCGGTATAATTTATCCTTCTCTAACTTCAAAAAAGGATATTTTTTGTTTCATTTCAAATAAATAAATCAGTTAAACAGGGACGTACTTAGATTTAAGCGTCAACAAATTAACAACATAATAACTTTAGGTGCAGTTGCATCGTGTATGGATTGACTATTTTGTTTGTCATTATTTTCCTTAGTGTCACAAATCCAAACTGAAAGATACCAAGAAATCACTCTGGTCATCGCTTAAATATTGCTTAAATCATGTAAGATTGCGAATTTAATTATAATTAGAAAAGTTTTCGTAATACCTACATAACATTTAAATTATCTAAATAATTAATATTCATTGAAAAAATAATCTGATGACACTGATTACTTAAAAATAAGATTTTTAAAATGATGGCCCAATTCGGCCCTATTACTCAAAGGAAGCCGCCGGTAGTTCGTCGGATCCAACCCGGCTCGATTATTTTTCCTTTGAGGTTGCCGCCGCTGATTGTGAGTGCGAGTCGAAAGGCGGCAATTTCTTTGTCGGTAACTTTTAGCATTTTGCAAAAGAAACCCGACATCTTGAGGTGTGCTCACACTACACACTTGATATAACTAAATATGATTAAGTACTCCGACGTAAAAGTTACGTTAAAACAAAAAAGATCTTATTGGACTGATAGAATGGTCCTTATTTGCTCAAGAGATTATAATTTTATGTAAATATGTCATCAACTGATCCAGTCAGTTACAAATTGTCTATTTACTTTGCTTATTATTGTATTTAACATTACTTTAATGTATTTTGAAAATAATGTTACTTTAAAGTGGTAAAGTTCTGCTAAATTCTTATACCTAGAGAAATGTCGTCTACCATTATAGCAGAGAATTTGCATATGAGACTTCTGTGAGATAAAATTAGTCAAATCAATAAACACTAACTACTAATTACTTACCCGTGCCCTGCAGTGGCACGTATATCGGCTGATACAGTACTAATTGCTCAGATGAATTATTATGAACTCAAATAGGAAAGCTTTGTATCTAATGTGAACAGGCCTTTATCTTTCAAAAATCAAAATAACAATTTATTTTTTATTAGTTGAATTCGGATTGCGATTGCGTGTGCATGTATTAGACGTGTGCATATTATTGTAAATTCGTTTTCAGCTATTTTGAGTAAATTTGATTAATTTCACTATACTTTGAACATTACCCAATTTGATAGCTTTTGGTGTAACTTGTGTTATGTGTAATGTAAAAGAAAAAGTTATTTGTGCTACCAAATTGTGACAGTGTTTTCGTGCAGGGTTTGACGGGTCCTGCGCTTCTATCCTTGCCTATCAAGGTCATTGCAGTTTACATTACAAGGTCAGTTAACTATTTTTGTGGTCATTAATGACAACTAACCAGCCCACATGTGTCACCGACGGCCTCCGTGGCGCAGTTGGTAAGAACCGCCTGTGAAATGAGAACCGCGGGTTCAGTTCCTGCCCCGAGACAAATAATTTCCCTGAACCGTAATTATTTTTCAAATACCCGCGACACAAGATTTGTATCTTAGTGTGGGGTTAGTAACCATGTATGTGACTGTTGTCAGTATTAATTTAATATCTTTTTTATGTACCCTCAGCGTGATGTAAACAATCGCACGACTTATAAGTAAATAATAAGCTCTGCTTATTTATTTGTGGGTGTCTACCTTTCAGTTGTAAGGTTCAATCACTTTAGCGTAATGTGTTAAGGGGTAGCATATAACGTTAGGTAGTTTTTTTTTCTCGGCATCTGTCTTAATATTCGCTAGCGCCATGCAAATCCGTCTTAATTAAGATGCCTTCACCATATACTATAATGTATATTGGCAGGTGCGCCGTTTTCTTGTACATCCTGTATATGATATATTTTTGTTACTTGACGCGATGTGCCTACGTGTCAATTTTTAAAGTTTGTGACCATTCAACTCATTTTTCTTTTGTTTATTAGAGAATTTAAATAAAATAAGCTCTTGGACTCACCTTCGCCGCACGTCATGTCTAACGGTGAGTACGTGGCACCGGCGCACATTATGCCGAACGTAGCAGCCATCACTTCCATGCGTTTTTCGCTGCATATACCTACCACATCTTCATTCTTAACCCCCATATGGGCGAGTGAGAGGGCAATATCGACTGTCTGCTGAGCCAGCTCGGAGTACGTCATGGACTGCCCCAAGTCCGCATCGATCTAAAAGAATTACGAATATTGATTACCGGTATGGTCATCATTTTCAGACACAATAAATCCATTGATGAACATAGGCCACCGCCCACCTCCGGAGCCAGAATACACCGCAATAAGAGGAAAATGGCTGGGACTCCGAAAGGGCCTTTATGAATTTCGCCGCATTACAGAAGGTTGGTTGGTTAAGGTTAACTAAGGTTGCTCGGTGGGTCGTTGGGTCGACGTAACTTTTTTTTTTTTTATTCCATTTATTGGCGAGACGAGCAAGCCGTTCGCCTGATGGTAAGCGATACGACCGCTCATGAACAGTAGCAACATTCTACTGCGCTCGCCATCCTGAGACATAAGATGTTAAGTCTCAATATGTCCAGCTCTGGCTACAATTTCCTTCAATCCGAAACACAACAGTGCATTTAGGCAGTGTTGTTTCACGGGAGAAATAGACATTGCGGTGGTACCTACCCAGATGGCCTCTCACATATGAGAGACCTACCACCACATGATTAGATGAATGACTTGTTAGATACCTATATTGCTGAGTGAATTGGCTAATTACAGCCAGTTGTCAGAGAAATGCTGTTAGATAAATAATTATTCAATTTAAGAAGAAAATTGTTTACCAATGCGATTTTATTCCCATTAGTTTTCATTTTCTCGAGTATGTCCCATCCATAGTTGCAGTGGGCTGGTATGGTTACGTTATTATTGCCATACACATAAGCATTGTTTCTAAACATTGTGTACTAACGTTCTTTAATACTGGCTTACTAAGGTAAAATAATAATTTGTCTTAAAATATAGATATTAAATTTAACGAAGGCTGCAGATAGACGTGACAGTTATTATTGCAATTAAATTAAAACAGCAGGTGTTTTTATAATGAAGAGACACAATACAATTTACATATATGAATATTCATTTGGTTCAGACCTGTTTCGATACAAATGCACTTATATACAGTATGTCCTATATTAAGACAACCAATCAAGAATCAAAACCTTGGTGCGGACTCAAAAAGTAAAAAGTAACCCGGGCGGAGATAGGTCGGGCCGCTAGCATAACATATTTAAGAAATTATTTAGAGGAGACAATAAGCAACACGATTGTATGACTCCTAACGAGCAGTCAAGCTACTTAAGAATATCTATACGTGAACATCCACGCGAGTGACTCAGTTCAAGTACCTACCTGGGGTATTGGCTTGACTGTCAAGTACCAAGCATGTAGGACCTATGCCTTATACATATTAATTTCAATATCTATAACTTATATGTTAATTCAAGGTGGTGATTTAAAATAGGTTTAAAAAGTTCCATGAATAAGACCGTTAGCACAAAATAAAATAAATTAAGAACAAGGTTTTAAAACAAATTCATTATTGGACGGCCCGACTAAGTTACCTATCTCTGGTGGGACTCGAACCCACAATTAGCCTTGGAAACCCGGCTTAGGAGGCCTTATCTATTAAGCCACAGGGGCAACAAATTCGCCCTATCATTAATGCACAATGCATTAGTATAAGATAATATTTACAGCCTGGCGAAGTAGGCTAGACGCCGGTTGTCAAAGAGGTGCCGGAAATGAAAACTAGTTTCTGATACCCATAAATCTTGTGACGTGGGTTATGGGCCATAACCCACGTCACAAGATTTGGTATTACTGTGGGATCAGACTGTGTGTAATTTTTAAGTGTATTTATTTCCATAGGTACTTATGGCGCATTAATAAATGTTGCATATATCCATATAACAAGGACCCATATCTACGTTGGTACTTATTGTACCTGTCTACCTATATTATTATTTTTTGTTGTATCAGCCCATGTATATTCCTTCCCACTGCAGGACATTGACTTCTTTCACAATCAAGAGTACGAATGAGAGTGATTAGGCCGTATAGTTCACCACGCTGGCCTAGTGCGGATTGGCGGACTTTACATATCATAGAAATTCAAACAAATTGCTATGGTATGCAGTTTACCTCACTATGTTCTTCGCCGTTATAGTGCGTGGTGATTGACTATCAATACATACATGTCTCCGAAAAGCCAGAGATGTGCCTTGGGATTCGAACCCGCGACCACATTGAACATATTGGCAGCCGCGTCTGCTCCGTTTACCAACAGGCCACCACGCTCTGATTTTTGAATTTGTAAATAGATTTACACAATGAATAATATGTTCGCTGATCATGAAGGAACGCAAATGCAAATCATTTCACTAGTCGAAATGGCACGGCAATTAGCAATATATTACCTACATTCACACGTTTATGCCTTTTTTTGCCTTTTATGAGTGTACTATTTTTTTATTACTACTTTTGCCACTTTTGTTAGTAATAAAAAATGTTGAATACGGAATACTGCATAGTTTAATAATTTTCAAATATACAGAATGTCCTTTTTTAACCGACTTCAAAACAAAAACCTCTTTAAAGTAAAATAAAAATACCAATGCAAAGCAAAAAATAATTTTTATTAAATCGTACTTATTCGTGTTGATTAATTTGCTAAAAATCAAAATATATGCATAACATATAGAAAGCGGGTCGCCCAGTACCTGCAGGATGAGCATGCCATACACCTGATGGTAAGCGATACGAATGCTCATGAACAGTAGCAAAGTCAAACACTGCACCACCTTGAATTACAAAGCTATTCTCGGCATTCCACTGCGCTCGCCATCCTGAGGCAAAAGAAGTTGTCTTAATATGTCCAGTAGTTACTCTGACTACTATATCCTTCAAATCGAAACAAAACAGTGCATTTACACTGCTATTTGACGGGAGAAATATACATTGCGGTGGTACCAACCCAGGCGACCGGAACTCTTATTTATGAGAGAACTACCAGTATTTTTCACACATAATATTGTACTAGAATATTTTTCTGTGCAATAATAAAACGCATACGTCAGGTTTAGTGTTCCATATATCTTAAATATTAAACATAGCATTCACGGTTCCACAGAAAATTCCGCTCAATAGGGAATTTAACAGAGAAAAGAGAATGGTTGTCCAGGTACGAGTTTCAAGACAGCAGATTTGTAATTGGAACGCTACAAATGTCACATAGACATGAAAATGTAAGAAATTAAATGTCGTTTTAGGAGTTATAGTACCCTTCGTTATACCTATCTACAATTTTTCTATCAGAAAATGTTGACTTTACGATTTAATGTAGTGTAAATATTAAATAATATATTACCAAATATGGATGTGGAGATAAGCGTTGAGACGTTACCGTTACTGGGCGTGTGTAATTTGTGTCTAAATGAAGGTGTAGTGAAAAGTATGTTGATCGGCCACAAACACAATGGAAACATTGAAATTTATTCTGAAATGTTGTTAAAATGCTTCTCCATAGATGTAAGTAACATTCAGTTTAAACTATGAAAGTTTACTGGCAAATCTTAGTGAAAATATCTGCTTTTTAAGTCTTATAAGATTCCAGTATTAGTTGCTTATTCATATACCAATTAACACAATTTTTCAAATGTAATTTGTTTCTTACAATATTGATAAGTCATAAGCGTATTAAAGTTCATGATATTTACAGCAGATCTCTAATATAATTTTGTACTAAATCTTTAATTAAATCATAATAATTGCATATTTTTAAAAAGAAAACAAATTACAGCAGAATAAAGTGCCCCCCAAAATATGAGATTTGTAGAATTTAACCATGCACAACATTTATGCAATAACTTAGCCAAAAATATTGCTATAACAAATAATATGAAACCAATTGTGTTATTAGCTTAATAAAAAGTAATCTCAATTTTAACAAAGCATCCGGTATATATATACTTAATATATTGAATCATGGAAGCTTAATGTTAACACAGTGAGCACTTGCATCTGCAGCTTAAGCTAATATATAGTATAATAATGTTTAGGATAATAATAAATGTAATATATTAATGTTTAGAAACTGCTAGTGCATTTCAGTACACCATGATAATCGCAGATTATAAATAAATGAACACTGCTTATCCCAAGTAAATATTTAATCTGTATGACACTACATTTATATTTTTTGCAGTGATTATACATAAATTTAGTCATCGGTAAGATCCACAAACTTTATTCTTTTTTTTTACAAATTGCAACTTTTACCAAATTAAATATAATTAAAAGCAGTAAGTACTTTGGTTTTAAGTAAGTGTGTGGTGGCCTGTTGGTAAACGGACTAGAGGCGGCTGCCCACTTGTTCACGGTGGTCAGGGGTTCGAATCCCAGGGCACACCTCTGACTTTTCGGAGTCATGTGTGTATTAATAGTCAATCACCACGCACTAAAACGGTGAAGGAAAACATCGTGAGGAAACCTGCATACCATAGCGATTTATAAGAATTTCTATTGTATGTAAGTCCGCCAACCCGCACTAGGCCAGCGTGGTGGACTATATGGCCTAACCACTCTCAATCGTACTCTCGATTGTAAAGTAGGCCCGTGCCCTGCAATGGGACGTATATGGGCTGATACAGTACAGTACTTTGGTTTTATGCAATGTGTCGTCAAATCATTTCCTTGGTTTACTAAAATTCAATAAATTAATTTTAAATTCTGGATACCTTCATGGGCGCAACAAATGATGTTTTTACTGAGATCTGGGTGTTTCTGAGACCAAAATGTCTAATAGTTTCTGATACCCACAACACAAGACTTAATCGAACTAAATGTGGGGTCAGGGTTATGTATATGACTGCTGGATGTATTTATTTTATAACTTGATTTATTTTCAGTAGTATTTCAGGAATTTAATCATAATTTGTTGTATCCACAGCTGTCGCAGTTGGAGTTTATGGATGCAAAACGTCTGATATGTGTTGCATGTATTGGCAAGTTGAGAGACACGGCAGAGTTCCGGGAGCAGGTGGAGACATCCCTGCAAACTTTACAAGCCTCTGTTAATAGTGAGTATAACTCTAGTCACTTGAAAAATTATTGCTCTTCTCTGCTATTATGTATTATTTTCTGTCTTGAAATTATAGAAACTAAGCAATTTATATTCAATAATATTGGTTTGTCAGACTTTTAAGTTATAATTAAGTTTAAAATACATGCAAATTCAAACTTTATCAAGGCAATATTTATTATGTAATTGATATTTCTTTTCGGTGTGTTAGAGTTGGACAAGGACAAAGTAGATGATGTGAAGAAGGAGCTAATGAGTGATACAGAGGTGGCGGAAGGTCTCTGCCCGCTACCCTCCATGGACGACGACGACGATGATGACGACGATGATGAAAAACGTGAGTGTGCTTTGTTATACCTTGCATTTATTTGTTAGTGGCAGATATATTTTTACTCCACCCTTTGACTGAGGTATTGAGAATATACTTACATAAAAAGAATTTAAAAAAATATATAATGTTTACGTAATTATATATTTATAAACCATGGCCCGTTAATTTGTCATTCTTCATTATTCTTCCTCAGCGTTCAAACTGGTCATAAAAGAAGAAGACTCAGTAGAAGATTGCACAAAAAAGACACGAAGTAGAACTACGCGAAGTAAAAAATACATAAAACTGTCGGTGAAGAAACCGCACGACCTCACGGAGACTGAAGCGATGCTCGAGGCCGGTCTCTTTCCCTTCAGAATAAAAAACAATAGGATGTTCTCTTGCTCTATATGTCCAGAGAAAACAACCAGTCTAGACAGCTTAAAGAACCACGTGCGAGGTCACGACAAATCCAACGTCCACATAGCGTTCAAGAAGATGATGTTCTCAAAGTCCCAGAGATTCTACAAGGTGTCGACTAAGCTGAGGTGTAAGATCTGCACCACCGACGTGGCGCACTACGACGAGCTCAGCGAACACGTGGAGAACTGCACGCGGCTCAAGTTCAGCAACAGGTCCTGGAACACGCTGCCCTTCAAGCTGGAGAAAGACCAACTCGACTGTCCAGTATGCAAGAAGACTTTCTTGAACTACGTCAATCTCAATACGCATATGAACGTCCACTATCCTAATTACATCTGTGAAAATTGCGGGAAAGCATTCGCTTCGAAGGCCCGGCTGCGCGGACACATGCGCACGCACGAGGTGGGCACGTTCCCCTGCAGGTACTGCAACGCTATCTTCGACAAAGTCACCAAACGAGAGAATCACGTGTCAAAGGAGCACAAGGCGGGAGTGAGATACGCTTGCAAGCGCTGCAACATATCTCTCAGCTCGTTCTACGCTCGACAGAAGCACTTGGCCGAGGTCCACAACGAAGAATTAAAGAGATACAAGTGCAAGGCTTGCCCACAAAGCTACATCACCCCTGGGCACTTGTCGAGTCACGTGAGAAGAGATCATCTGAACGAGAGGAACCATCGCTGTGATAAATGTGACTTGGCGTTTTACACCAAGAACTCCCTGAAGATGCACATGATCAAACACGACGGAGAGAGGATACACACGTGTCACGTGTGCCTCAAGTCCTACCAGAGGAAAAAGACGCTCAAAGAACATCTAAGAATACACAATAATGATAAAAGATTCGCTTGTCCAGTGTGCGGGAGAGCATTCACACAGAAATGTACCCTGAAGAGCCATCTCAAAGTGCATGAGAGAAAGGTTGATATAGACGATAGAGTGGTTCCGCCATTGCATTCTATTTGAGTGAGTGATGGACTTCATCACTGTTGGATGCCTCGGAGTTGAGGTAATTGAATTAAGATAAATATTTAAACTATTTCAGTAGCAATAGTTTATAGAGTTTATTTAATTTAAATCTGATTATACTCAAAGTCACAACACCAGAGGAATGAAATGTTTAATCTATTGAAAATTGACCTGATCAAATCACAACAAACAATGATCTAATGAAGCCAATCTACATCACAGTAAAAAGTGCACCATCGCTAGGGTACTGTTTTAAGGTCGTTATAGATATTCCTGGTACAAAGCAATCGAATAATTCTAGAATGTGCCAAATTGTGTTGATGTGGCTGCATGCAAATGACATCATTTTAGTTCTGCTTATTGAGAGTGTAATTGGATTTTTAGATTGGACCATAATATTCGATGGCATCAAAATACATCACAATAACGAGTCATTTTTACAACGAAGCAATATTTACAAAGAGGGTTTAGGGATGATGAGATGAAATTACACGATTTTCATCCCCTAGTTTTCACTGATGAGAATTGTGACTCCCAACAGAAATAATGCAGGACAATTTTCTACTTGCTTCACTCTTCTACTCAAAATGCCTGGGATTAGACTATCTTTGAGCCCTCTCATTGTCTTATCAGTCTACTCGTCAATCTCTCAAATATCCCTTTCCCGACGCTGTATTAAATATTTTCATTATTCAGACCCTGATTTAAGTTTTAAATAGTTGGCACTATTTATCCTGAAATAAAAGTTTTTGAAAAGCGACACTCGCACAAATTAAGTCAGTACTTAAAATATTTGGAGCACGTCGCCTCAGGAATCTCCGAACATTTTCGAGAAGAAAACAAAATGTGCAATACAAGAAATAAAATACGTCCTAACAAATATTACATTGTAAATATAAAAAGTTTATTTACTTTTTCTCGTGATATTAATTGTAAAATTAAATATATTATTATTATTACTATAAGAGATTTTGTTCATTTCTCCTACAACCATTTTGAAAAAATTTAAACACTTCAAATTACGGAGGCCTGTGAACCGTGTTGTCTTTTGGTTCGAACTCTAGATGGGTTGAGGAAGGGATCCAAACAAATCCAATTTGTTGTTTATTCGTTTTATTTTGCTGTCTGCATTGCCCAGAATGGAAATTATGCCTAGTATGGCGATGGTCTCATCCTCTGTTATATCTCGGGACGGAAATATATTACTCTGTAGGATGCATTGAGGTATTAAAATAGAGCGGACATCGGGAACAAAATCTCTGCGTATGGTGCGTGCACACTGGTACACATTGAAGCGAGAGGGAAGATATGTTACTTCGTAGGAGTGACAGAGACAGTAATAGAATGTACCCTTTATTTTGTTACAAAAAAATTGTTTGCAGTGTCCCCTCTAGTATATTATCTCAATGGTAGGATGGGAGTTTTTGGCAATGTATGGCGAGACGTACATGCCGTTCGCCGGATGGTAAGCGATACGACCGCTCATGAAGTGGCAAAAAAACCTTGAATTACAAAGCAATGCTGGGTTTCCTATTGCGCTCGCCATCCTGAGAAAAGATGTTAGGTCTCAATATGTCCATTAGTTACTCTAGTTACAATGTCCTGCAAACCGAAACACAACAGTACCCTTCTTGGCGGGAGAAATAGACATTGCGGTGGTATAGGTCTACCAGAATCTCATGGCATAAAATTAAAAACAAACACAATGATTTTTATATGGCAATACCATCAGTCAACAGCTGTTTCAAAACTTGAGTTATGTCATTTGATGTGAATATTTTAAGATTTCTATCCTTTCTTAGCGAAAATGTACAAATTAGTTTTACAATCACAAGTGCGACACATTGTTTACAAGGTTTATCGCCAGATCCGTGAATAATTTGGCCAAATTCAAACAAAATCGTCGATTTCAAAATCGATGTCGTTTTAACAAGTAAGTCGGAGTGAATAGTTTTGATACTTCATTTTTTTTTTGGTTAGTGTTAGATATGTGCATGTATTTTATTGTATATACTTTGATATCATTTTTTGGAACTAAACAGTAATGCATTAAATACCTATTTACAGGAGTTTCCAGAGATTTTAGATAAGGAACGGTTTATTATTATTCCTTTATCTTCATCGTCTTCATCAGAAGATGTACAGGAAGAGTATTTAGAAGTAAGGTCTGACTAAAGTGTTAATGAAATAAAGAAGACTGAAAATAAAATTATTCGTTTTTATTTTACAATCTTGCATCGTTCGTATAACGTTTATCGAATCTAATAATTATTTAAATAAAACCGACTCATAATCAAAATGAGAACTAATAAAAAGAGAGAATTAAAACGAAACGGTACCGAGCCACCAACTCGGTACCACCATTTTTATCTACGTTTTGAAAGTACCAGCGCTCCAGCGCTAATTTTATAAATACTCGTAAGGCACGTATGTATTTTATAATTTAAAACTGAATAGAATCTTATTTGCCTATTTTAATTGGCTATTAATCTAAAAGTACAATTTTGAAGTAATTTTAATGTTTAAATAACCTATATATTTTTACTTAAAACATTATTTACTTTATTTACAAAGTTGCACTAAAAATAATCAATTTGAAATAATAATTAATTACAATTATTGAAAGTATCAAAATATGTTCATCCAATTACCCCAGTATTGCAATGCGTAAATTCAAATTTCCCAAAATGCCATGAGATTCTGGTGGACCTATACCTACCCACAAAGCGGTCACTCTCATATGAGAGACCCATCAGTAAAGTAAGAGTGTCACTACTACGTGCATACGTATATCATCGTCGTGTCTTTGAAATAAAACTATTATTTACGGATTTTATTGCGGATTTGGTTTAACTTTTACATTTTTGACTTCCCGACATTTCGATTACTTTACAGCTTTCGAGGTCACGGGGCGGACTGTCCGTAAATAATGGTTTTATTTCAATGTGTAACATTCGCGTAAATCTAAGAAACCATTATGTCATCGTGTCTTGTTTGCTGTTGTTATATTTTAGGCTTCACCACACTACACACCAAAGTCACTGGCCCAGCGATACTACCCCACGACCCATTTGAAAAGAATCATGTCGGCGACAACCACACGCACTTTTTGCCCGCCGACATGAAATTTCTATAACCCAAGCCGTACCCAAGCGCTCTGTTTGACACAATTTGCTTAAAAATATTCATTATGACGAGTCGCTGCTATGTCGCCGACAAAGGTTTACGACTTGCAATAAGTGAAGGCCTATGTTGTCAGCAAAAAGTTGCCGACATATAGTGTGGTGTAGCGTGCCGGACGCCGGTATGTAGCTAAAACACTTAAATAATAAAACTTACAGTGAATATAGTATAACAGTATAATAAACTTCATTACAAATAAATTGTATTAAAACTAAAATTATATTACAAAATAAACCTAAATACAAATTACAAATACAGATAGCGCGCGAGTTGAATGCAGTCGGGGTCCGAAGTAAAGAGCGGGAGCATCTCCCCCCGCTATCCGCACGCCCCACCTCACGCGCCTGCAGTGTAGTGCTGTGCCATCCTTGTCAACTATCGTACGTTTGCCGTGTTATTGTGTTAATACTGAAGTTCCCGTGTTATTTTTTTTATTTTAATAATGACTGATCCGAGTCCATCAAGTTCCGTTACAAAGAAGTTACGGAGCTGGCGATTTCTCAGGTTACAGAGGAAGATTGGCGTGGCTTCGATGATCACGTCATAATTTTAGAAGAAAATTATTGGCAAAGAGATGGACTACTTGAAGATACCATAGATCGATTCGTCATTGAGGCCAGCGACGGCGAGGATAGTGACACCGATTCAACCATATCTGCCATTTCTGAATCTGATTACATTTTTTTTATTCCGTTTTGTGAAATGATTATTAAAAACATGTGATCATTATGATATTGTTTTTTTTTTCATCATGTTAACCTAGTGTAAAAAATAAAATTAAACTTATAACATTGTTTAAATTTATCGACATTAATTACTCATTGTGGTCATCAATAATTATAATTAGGTCACAGCACTATCGCATTCCTAAGCTCTGCATTCAACTCGCGCGCTATCTGTAAATAAGCTTTAAAAGTAACACTTGATTTTGGTGTCCCTCTTGAATTTGGTTCGTTTCATGAGCAGTTCGTGTGGGATGGGCCTGGGGCCCGCGAAGTCCACGCCCGGGCCCGCCTTCAACTTCTTCTTGTGGTCGGTGTAGCGGTGTATAGACTCCCCCGGGAGGAACCTTATCGCACAGTTGTGGAAATGCAGATCCCTGGACGGCCACAAAAAGTATTTTATCCTGCGTCGGTTTATTTGATTATAACCAATGAGAGTATAGATACTAATTATTGGTAGTAATTAGTAGTAGTTCTGACTTTTCGGAGTCATGTGTGTATTGACAGTCAATCACCACGCACTAAACGGTGAAGGAAAACATCGTGAGGAAACCTGCATACCATAGCGATTTATAAAATTTCTATGGTATGTAAGTCTGCCAACCCGCACTAGGCCAGCGTGGTGGACTATATGGCCTAACCACTCTCAATCGTACTTTCGATTGTAGAGTAGGCCCGTGCCCTGCAGTGGGATGTATATGGGCTGAAACAACAACAACAACAACAAGTCTCTCATATGTGAGAGGCAGCCTGGATAGGAACCCCCTATATCCTATTTCTCCCGCCAAACAGCAGTGTAAATGTGTTCCTGTTTGAAGGACATAATAGCAAGATACTGGACGTATTAACACTTAACATCTTACGTCTCAGGATCGCGAGCGCAGTGGAATGCCAAGCATTATTTCATAATTCATGGTGTTCTTTGGTTTTGCTACTGTCCATGAGCGATGATCATATCGCTTACTATCAAGTGAACGGCAAACTCATCTCGTCCTTCATTATAATTAAAAAGAAAAAGAATTATGCTAATAGTGGGTTGTATTTGCACAGGACTAGGTATAAGGTATCTATATATAGCAAAATTGCTATATTTTAATATTTTGGACAAAGCCAAAAATTTGGCTACCCCACCTGCTTCTATTGAGCAGTTGACATTTATGACAAGGAATGATACATCTGTATCTGTTCCAAATAATATCAATAATTTAAATTAAGTTATCAGACAATAGAGTCCACCACCTCTTGCAATCACATCATTAAAAATTATTGTAATTGTGACATTCATTACATTCCACTAAATAATAATAAATCATATGACATTGAAATGAATACCTCACCACCCATTAGTAGGAATAGTGTTAACAATATGGGTGACAATAATCATATTTTAAGACTAGTTCATCAAAATAGCCAGGGCATGCTAAGTAAAGAATTGCAAATAGAATTGTTTATGAGTTGTCAGGAAATTGATATACTTTGCATTACAGAGCATTGGCTGAAAACTGAACAACTCATGTTCAATTTTAAAAATCATATAGTTGGTAGCAACTTTTGTAGGGAAAGTGCAATACATGGTGGCTCACTAATATTAATTAATAAAAATATTAAATTTAAAGAACGAAAGGATATAGTGAGCCTCTCTGTAGAAAAAACAGCAGAAATATCATGTATAGAGTCAGAGCAGTTTGTCATTGTCAGTGTATACAGACCACCTTCTTCATCATATGATAGTTTTGAATGTATAATGGAAGATGCATTGAGGAAGTTAAGCAAATCAAATAAGAGATTGCTGGTGTGTGGAGACTTTAATGTTAATTTGTTAGAAAATAATTCAATGACTATAAGGTTGAAAAATCTATTTTTGTCATTCGACTTAATAAACCTTTTTTCAGAGCCAACTAGGATAACTAATATCAGTGCTACCTGCATAGACAATATTTTCACTGATATAGTGCCTATAAATAGTTGTATTATTAATAAATTACACTCAGATCACTGTGGACAACTTGTCACATTTAGCAGTGAGTTACAAAAACAATACAATGAGAAACATAGTGTAGTTCCAGTAACTAAGGCTCGGTTAGAAAAGTTAAGGAAAAATATATCTGATAAATTTACTACAATTATAAAGGGCAATGACCCTAATAAATTATATAACTTTGTATTCAACACATTTTGTGAAGAATTCAAGTCAATTTTGCTTCCAAGTCCATTTCCAGTGACAAAAAGACATGTTTTAACAGTTGGGCTACTATTGGTATACATAGAAGTAGGGAAAAATTATATGAACTTTATCATGAAAGAACATATAACCATAGTGAGGATTTTAAAATATATGTAAAAAATATTCAAAAATATTTAAACAAATTTGTCATAAAGCTAAGTCAATGTATTTAAGCAATAAAATAAAAAACTCCAAAAATAAAATAAAAATGACTTGGAGTGTGATTAATAAAGAAACTGGTAGAGCTAAACCTCGGGACACAGAATTTGGCTTAAATATTAATAATCAAATTATTACATCTAATGTTGAAGTAGCAAAATTTTTTGAGAATTTCTTCTCAGATGTACCAGTTTCTATAACAAAAAGTTTAAACTCATCCCCTGCCATAGCCGAAAAGTTATTACAAAAAAATGTGAGTGGAGGCAGAGATTCATTTGAATTCCATTGCGTTGACAGTATGGATATAATAAAAATATTTAAATACATTAATATTAAAAACACATGTGACCTTTGGGGAATTTCAACAAATATTTTAAACTCTGTAATACCAGTCTTGGCTCCCCAGTTAGCTGTAATTTTTAATGCTTGTATAAACAGTGGTATGTTTCCTGATAAAATGAAGTTGAGTAAAGTTATACCTCTTTTTAAATCTGGTAGTACAGATGACCCCTCTAATTATAGACCTATTTCAGTACTACCTTCATTAAGCAAAATTTTTGAAAAACTAATGCTCCTACAGCTTCAATCTTATTTTTCAAAAAATAAAATACTTCATAATAAACAATTTGGTTTCACGCGGGGTCGCTCCACAACTGACGCTGGTGTGGAGCTTATAGGTAACATATTTGATGCTTGGGAGAATTCACGGGATGCCTTAGGTGTATTCTGTGATCTATCCAAAGCGTTTGATTGTGTTCACCATGATATACTTATCAGGAAATTGAGCCACTACGGAATTAATGGTATTGCTCTTGAATTATGCAAATCATATTTGTGTAATAGGGTCCAAAGTGTTGATGTCAACGGAATAAGGTCTCCTGGGTCTGCCGTTACTATGGGAGTTCCGCAAGGCTCGATTCTTGGACCATTTCTATTTTTAATTTACATTAATGACTTACCTTTTTTTATAAGGGACAACTGTGAGGTAGTGTTGTTTGCTGACGATACCTCTTTAATATTTAAAGTAAATCGACATAATCCTAATATTGACGACGTAAACCACACCCTCTCAAAAATAGTACATTGGTTTAGCATTAACAATTTGTTATTAAATAGCCAAAAAACGAAATGTATAAGGTTTGTGACACCTAATGTCAAAAAAGTTAATGCTAACATTATTTTGAATGGAGATGAGTTGAGCCTTGTGGAGACAACTAAGTTCTTGGGAATTACATTAGATCCCAAACTTCAATGGGGCTCTCACATAGTCGCTTTAGCTAAAAAGCTGAGCGCCGCAGTCTTTGCGGTGGGTAGGATTCGCCAATTGACTGATGTTGATACAGCTCGATTGGTATATTTTGCCTACTTTCATAGTCTGATGAGTTATGGAATTTTACTGTGGGGTGGTGCTGCTGACATTAATACCATCTTTGTTCTCCAAAAGCGAGCTATAAGATCAATTTATTCGCTTGGGTCCAGATATTCTCTTAGAGAAAAGTTTAAAGAGATAAATATAATGACAGTAGCATCACAATACATTTTTGAAAATTTAATTTATGTTCATAGAAATAAAGAAAGTTTTCTTAAGATTAGCGATATTCATAACAAAAATACTAGGAATAAGAATAATCTAGCTACTCTTAAGACCAGACTCCACAAGATCAGCAAATCTTTTAAGGGTTACTGTATACACTTTTATAACAAGTTCCCAGTCACATTAAAGCCTTATCTATGACAAAATTCAAAGCAACTATCAAGCAAAAATTATGCAATAAAGCATATTATAAAATTTCAGAATATCTAGATGATAGCAAGGCTTGGGAATAGAATTAAATTAAATAAATGGGTAGTATTTCGGAGCGGAAGTCTTAGTATGCTCTGTATAATATCATTTAAATTAAGTAACATGTCAAATTTGCCATCGTTTTCTGTGTAAGTGATTGGGTATGTCATGCTCGCTAAAAAGTCTGTGCTCGCGGTGGCGTCGTGTGCCAGGTCGGTCACTTCCCTGCAACATGGTTGAGGAGGCCGATGGCTGGCACATGCGTCATACTCGTGAACGGGTGCTGCTTGCGTAGACTGGTCTATCCGATTTGCTTACATTGTAACGGATTCATTGATGGATTACATAAGGCTTTCGCAATTATTCACTGTTTTGGCGAAAAAGAGTATACTGATTCTTCGTTCTGGGCGACTTCGCTTCACTCAGCCATAGTAATAATTATAATATAATAATATTCGTTTTAAAAATATTTTTAATAAACTGCTCTGATTTAAACCAACTTGTAAATTATGTAATAATCACTTAATTGTAAACTGGTTTTGAAAAGAGCAACACTAGAGTTTCTTGCCCGTTCTTCTCTAGTGAAAACCGCTTTCCGAACCGGGTGGTAGATAAAAAAAAATGACTGAATCTAAACGATGTTGAACATTTTAATGGATTCAATAAATTATTTTCATTTCATTTCATTTCATTTCATAGGTTTTGAGCAGAATTAACGACTCATGCTATCAAGAAAACTGAAAAGGAAAAAATACGGTGAACTATCAATGTCCTTGGCACGGAAGAACTCGATACTTTTGGTGGCTTAATCATTTCCCATTTGAACTTTTCTTGAATCTGCGTCTCATTGGCTATCAGTTCTCCGAGTAATGTACCTACCTTGACTTTAGCCAATATCTGTAAAAAAATTGGAATGGGTATAATATTTACCTGACATCAGGAAATTGGAAGGGTGCCAACGTGCGACTTTCGACAGTCCTCCTGTATTCCGCCCATCGGCACTTAAGCAGCTTGTTGCGTTTCAATGAATAGTGCCGGGTCAGTAAGTATTCAAACTGGCCTTTAGCAAACGTTGGTATAATCCTGAAGTTGCTGCCAATCTGCTTCGCAACATCTGGGCCGAGTAAAATTTGTAAACATAGGTCTAAATAAATAAATTTTTTTCGGATGATTTTTTATCGCGTTTGTTCAGAGTTCGGCGATTCACCAAAATCGGTGATCAAATGGTAAGCGATTACTGCCAACTATGACCACCTACTATAAACTCTTCCTTCTTACTGTAGTCCAAAGCCACTAGACAATGTGTGGCTCTATCAAACATAATGACCATACAGATCGGAAGGCGGCGTGGAAATTTTTAAAGAAATTATTTTTTTTGTTTTCCTTGTATCGGCGAAACACAATAACGTGCTGATCACAGAGTGAACATTTTGCTCAATATACCATAGATTATAATCATGCGTTAGGTAATCTTATCAGATTAGTTAAATTAAAATGTTATACCTATGGAAATTTGAACAGGCCATTAAAAACAAAAACTGAACTGAACTGAAATTTGAACAGCGCCATTGTGAGCGTATAGGGAACTATAATACGATATTAGGAAACGTTTACGATACTATTGTGGACCGTGGACGGTTCATTGTGCTGTTAAATTTTGATACCGAGTACCTAATAAATAAATAAATAACACCCAACAGTCACATACATAGTCGTGACCCTACAGTAAGATCGAGTCTTGTGTCGCAGGATCAGGAACTACGAGAGACTTTTCGGTCTCACAAACACCCAGATCCGAAAGAAATATTTGTTGGCCGCACAAACATTTATCTCGGTGTGGGGATCGAACCTGCGGCCTCTCATTTCACAGGCGGCGTCTAACCGCTTGCGCCACGGAGGCTGTCAAATAATATTACCTAAAGTAATATCACGCGCCAGGCTCTAAATCCAGCTTCGGCCAACTCATAATATTAGGGTTCAATAACGAAACACTCATGTTCTCAGCGATTCACAGACAGTCTAGACAGTTTTATATCTTTATTACCTTCGCTTATGGTATAATCCACCCCCTCTCTCTTTTGCTTGCACGCGGGATAATTATCAACTTTAGCTCCCCTAGACATTTTTTTGTAAATTATTGAAAATACATTGTAAATACCACATAATATCAAACAACAAATGAAAGTTGACATAACATCGCATAATGCACATACTTTCAATTTTTATAAAGAAGATATTATAATAAATAGTCTCTATTTCTAAAGTAATTGGCGTATTTAGGAATCATTACCCATAAAGAATTTGATATACTTTACGCTTTAATTATTTATTACTTAATTAAGTACCTACTAATATTCTTCGTTAACAATTTTATACCCGGAGATAGTACGGCTCACCCACCAAATAACTCTGTAGCCTTAGAAAAAAATCATAGACCCTACATATAATAGGGTTTTATAAATTATTTTTGAAGTACTATGTTTCATCTAACAAAAAACATACGGTGCATTTGGGCACATTATACTTCTATGTTTTTATATAAATTATTGGGTACATTATTATAAAATAAACTAATTTGTTGTCACTATAACGTAGTGATTTAAATTCTCTTTGAATAAATAAAAAAAACTTTATAAAAGCTTAATTTAACGTAGTGATTTAAATTATTCTCTTTGGCATATTTTAGATTGACATTTACTTTACTTTGTAAATATTTTTATGATTTTTTTGTTACATATAGCTTATTTTACTATTCCGTAATGGAAACCCCTTTCAAGCAATGCGATTATCCTAGTTGTCGACATATCAAAAGAACTGAACCAGACAAAACTGTTGATAAGGGTAAGTACTAAGTATTTACTCATGACTCTACATATTACATTTGTAAACACGCCTCTTTTTCCTAGAAGGGTTAGGCAGAGGTGCAACCAATACAACCACGTCTCGTCTTGTATTTACCGTCCTACAATGTGATAGGGGGCGATCCTATCGCCATATCGGGCACAAATTCCGAACGCCGCGCCGCGCCGGGCGGTTAATGAATAACTGTTATAGCGCATATATCAGTACTATTAGATCACTAATATCAGGTCTCTTCTTTGACCTTCTTGTGAGAACTCTTTCTCACATGTTTAGTGAAATGAATACTCAGCAGAGTTCAGCCATAGCAAGCGTTTAATGTAACACGTACCTACATTAGATATAAACTTTAATCACAATACAGTAAGAACTTAGCAAAATATATATATGTGAAAAATATTTAATAAATATTTCTGGTTAATCATAGGAGGAAACACGTGCGGCCCTGAAAAGGGCCTTTTAAAATTATTTATAAACACCGCATAGCGGCTGGCCGGCGCGAACGCAAAATTGCGTGTTCGCTTGTGCTGCTGCTGCTGCTGCTGCGTTTACGCTCTCTCTCCTCTGATTCTTCGCGCCAACTGTATGTCTTTGGGCATCATGGTGACACGTTTGGCGTGGATGGCGCAGAGGTTGGTGTCCTGGAAGAGACCGACCACATCCGCTTCGCTCGCCTCCTGCAACGCCATCACAGCGGGACTCTGGAAGTGCAGATCGGTCTTGAAATCTTGCGCAATCTCACGCACCAAACGTAAACTTGTGTGTTTACAATAACAACTTTGAACAACGACTGACATCCCAAATATTTTTCACACATTCGAAGGCTTATTTTATTTTTGAATCTACATTCAAAAACCTTCCAGCCTGTCTTACACACTGACATGAGGCTACACACAGTCCAATAGCAACTCTATGCTCCTAACAAAAACCCCTTTGGGTTCAAACCCGCGACCACCGTGAACTTGTTGACATCCGCACTTTAAGTACCTATCTATTCGTATTAACTCAATGATCTATTATTAAAATCGCATCTGGTGAGGTATCGCTATCTACAGTAGAAAGTAGAAACTTCGTTTTCCAAGATTAATATTTGATTGACATTGATTCGATTTAACAGATGTCCTTCAGAAGTTTTTGAGTGACTCGGACGTGTCGCCGCTCGCGGAGAGCAAGACGTATGACTACATCCGCTGCAGACATTACTCCCTGTTGAGGAACGAGCTGCTCAGGTGTCGCTGGGAGGAGTACAAGAACAAGGCTGGAGGGAAGATAAAGACGCCGTTTATATTTCCCAACGACGAGTATGTGGAGTTATATAGAAATAATTATTTGAAATATATTTATTCACCCTACTATTGAAGAACACAGGTCTCCTCTGTATTCGAAAGTTCGATTGGAACGATTTAGATTTTAGACCATCCACTTCATTTGTCTATTACGGGTTGAAGAAGTAGTAAATTCTATGGTCCGCCAACCCGCACTAGGCCAGCGTAGTAAACTATAATTATGGTGTTTAACCCCTCTGAATCGTATTCGAACTGTAGAAGAGACCCATGCCCTGTAGTGGGACGGATGTAGACTTAGGTATACAGATTTATAGTATTTACATATGATAGGTATAGTTAATCCTTAATTATTTAGTTTTATTTGCTTTAAGAGCGTTTATACCCTTTGCGCGCTTTTTGGCTAAAAAACAGGACTTTTCAAATGAGTTATCAGTTAATTGCCACCAATAAGCAATTTCAAGGAAAAATAATTAGTACTAATTTTAGAAAAGGTTGTCATCTAGGGATTTTGGTGGAAAACACTATAGATTGATGGATAATTTGTGAGTACTATAAGGATTACTGAACACTAGTTTCGTTATTTAGGCTTTAAGTGGCAATTTAGAAGCTTAAGATATCCGAAATCACTAAATATAAGATGAAAATAAAAATATTATCCGACTAATAAGACCCTTATGGAGGAATTTTGCTGAGAAAAATAATCTTTTTATGTTTAGTTCCTGAAAAATAAAAATTTAAACAATGCGAAATTATTCAGAAACTCTCGTCAAGAACATATTTTTTTTCACCAACTTATCGTACATAATTTTTTATAGCAATTGCATATTATAATAGAAGAACATCTTATCAATAAATTGACATTTTTATATTTCAATAAAATTAGTTTTCATGTTTTCTACATATATTTTAAAAACCACTATAAAACACGCTGTCCGCCGTGCATCAAATCAGACCGCCGCGCCGCGCCGCAAGGCCTTCTAGAGGGAGGACGTATCGCTCGTCGCTCCGGCCTGGCTGCAGTCGATTTTTGCCGTGCGTCGTAAAAATAGCCACGCGCGGACTGCGATTGCCACATCTTAGTTCTTTGATAGTAAAACATATTTTTTCTTTTTATTACCTACAATGATTTTGTAGTGAGTATAAATTATGTTTCAGATAATATAATGGGATGTAATTCGACGAAATAAATACCTATAGTTGACATTGCGCGCAAGGTGTAAACGCTCTTAAAGTGTTAGTTTTACTGGTAGTGATTCTCACATATGAGAGGCCGCCTAAGTAGGTACCAACGCAATGTCTACCAATATCTCCCGCCAAACACCAGCATAAACGCACTGTTGTGTTTCAGTTTGAAGGATATCGTAGATAGTTAATACAATACATGTTGAGACTTAACATCTTAAAGCCAAACATTGCTTAGCAAGGTGTTGTTTGGTTTTGCTGCCGTCCATGAGCGGTCGTATCGCTTACCATCAGGCGAATGGCATGCTTGTTTCACTATTTAGTGCAATAAAAAAGTGCGTATTGTGTTGCAGCGACTTCCACTTCTACATGTACCTGGTGCGCTACGCACCGGACCTGTCGCTCCGCAGGCTCATGCAACGGGCCCGCACGCGCTGACACGAAGCGGCCACATTAACACATCAATAAAACAAAAAAAAAACATTGTTTATTTTATAAATACTTTATATTTATTCTCCATTATATTTTATTTTACGAATTGGTTTTTCATTTCAACGCCATTGGATTTCAACAATTTACATGTCAGGATCCGATCTTTGCAATGAAAGAATATATTATGCAGTTTTACGTAGATTGGGCAATATACAATATTGCCCATTTATAAAATAAACTTGATAACATCATTTAAAAATTCCTTTTTTAAACGTCTCTCCAAGTTTCTACGCTTTAGATGATAAATGAACAGGTTCAGTATTAAAAAAAAAAAAACTAAATAAACTATAAACTGTATTGCCACTATCCAACAAAATGCCCTTTCTGTCTAACCCTGCCATGCAGTCGTTTTCAGTCATCACAGGTTCTCGTTTTCAAACACAAAATAGAAATCATTAGTGTTGGCAGCGTGTTCAGGTGTGCGCGGCGAGGTCGGCGTGCTGTCGCTTGAGGTGCCGCCGCCAGGAGTCCTTGGTCTTGAAGTGCGCGTGGCAGTGCGCGCACGCGAACGCGCGCTCGTCGCGGTGCGTGCGCTCGTGGCGGCGCCGGTCGCAGCTGGTGAAGAAGCGCATGTCGCACGCGCCGCACGCGAAGTTGCGCTCTTTCATGTGCACAGCACGAGTGTGCACCTTCAGGTTCGCGTCCGACGGAAACGTCTTCCCGCACTCCGGACACTCGCTCACCCTCCGCTCGGCTCCGTGCTCCTTGATGTTGTGCTCCACCAACATGTACGTGTAACGGAACGTCTTCTCGCACAACAGGCAGTACCTCTTGTAGTCCCCCACCCCGTGAACCCGTCGCATGTGCCTCGCCTTCGTGGAGTTGGTGAGGAACGTGGTGGGGCAGAGCTTGCACTGTTTCTCTGTGTGAAGCGCGTGCACGTGCACCCGCAGGCTCAGGCGGTTGATGTAGGAGACGCCGCAGATCTCGCACACGTTGTTGGTGGAGTGGCTGTTCATGTGGATCGACAGGCGAAGGAACGTGTTGAAGGTCTGCCGGCACACGACGCACTGCAGCCCGTTGTCCAGCTTGTACGGCGTGAGGAAGTGTTCTGAGCCGTTGAACTCTACGTCGTGGGATGTAGATAAATGTGCCTGCAGTTCGGCAAGGTCTTGACAAGGCTGGTCACACAGCTTGCACGCCAAGTTCGATATATCGACGTTCTTGTAGGAGAGCCCTCGTAGATGGTTGACGCTGGACACTATGTACTTGTCGTTGCGGTGCATGTTGGCGTGTTCCCTCAAGTGTTTGAATTCGAGAAACCGCTCCTTGCAGTAGTAGCAGCCGAATTTAGTCTTGTACGATGTGAAGAGGCATACGTTTGAGTTGAGCAGCAGCTTGATAGTGTTCTCTCTTTGGTTCTTCGATGATTCAGTTTGTTTGGTAGACCGTTTTGTTTTGGATTGAACTATAACAATGAATACGCTATTAGTTTTAAAAGAAAATAATTACGTTTTATTTATTATATCATATCGATTCACTAATGTTAGTATTCTTAAATGTTTCGAAGCACATAGCAAAATTTCAATGATAAAAAATATACTCACTTTTGGACAATTTAGGCATTTTCTTTGCCTTTGCAGCTTTTATTCCCATATCTTTTTTACCCTTATTGTCGTTTAACATATTTAATTTACTTCTCTTTATCTTTATGTCCATGTTATTACTTTTAGGACATGTATTGTGCCGTCTTTTTGCCATGAGATGTAATTTAGTATCCAATATCTGCTCTGGAATTAAAATATGACGTTGTTGAAGTGGCGTGTATTATTAATACAACAAACCATGGCGGACCAGCAAACTTTGTAGTATTATCGCCTATTCTTAAAAATCCCGGAGGTTCTGATTTACATAATGAATGTAAATGATAAGAACAGAAACAGAATATTGTGAAGTAGACTTAGGACTACAAACAACTAATGGTGACGACAAAATATCCTAAAGCGCACAATGACACAATTTTACTGATAGTAGGTCTCACACATGTGAGAGTCCGTTTGGGTAGGCACCACCGCAATATCTTTTTTTCAGCAGTGTAAATGCGCTGTTGTGTTTCGGATTGAAGGACATTGTAGCCAGAGTAACTACTGGACATATTGAGACTTTACATATGTCTCAGGATGGCGAGCGCAGTAGAATGCCAAGCATTGCTTTGTAATTCAAGGTGTTTGGTTTTACTACTGTTCATGTGCGGTCGTATCGCTTAACATCAGGCGAATGGCACACAATGCATGGCAATCTGGCCACTCTTTGCATTAAAAAAATAAATAATTAAATCCATCGTTTAGTTTATAATGGCACGACAAAGTGCAACTGGAGCCAAGTACCCACCAGGGATGGGTTCCTAATCGAAACTCGATATAGTTATGGTGAGATTCGCTCATCATCGGTTTCAAACGAGTTTAAATATTCTCACGGTGGTCGCGGGTTCGAATCCCAGGGCACACCTCTGACTTTTCGGAGTCATGTGTGTATTGATAATCAATCACCACGCACTAAAACGGTGAAGGAAAACATCGTGAGGAAACCTGCATACCATAGCGATTTATAAAAAAATAATTCTATGGTATGTAAGTCCGCCATCCCGCACTAGGCCAGCGTGGTGGACTATATGGCCTAACCACTCTCAATCGTATTCTCGATTGTAGAGTAGGCCCGTGCCCTGCAGTGGGACGTATATGGGCTGATACAGTACAGTACAGTAATTAGTAAGAGTAATTGCAGTCACCTTTTTTTAAGAGCGGTGAGTATCAGCCCATATACATCCCGTATATGGGCTGATACTGAAGTAGCTACAGTTTCAAGCAATCTCAAATACATACCTCCTTCTGGTTCAATTTGTTCACCATTACAATGTGCATCATCACTGAAATTGTCCTCTGTAGTTTTAGAATCAAATTCAATGTCATCTAGTATGTTGTGCTTATTTTCATTACCTGAAATATAAGAAATATTGAAGTTAAGTAAAAAAAATCAAGCACACATTTTTACCAGCATGTCTGCCTTTCATTTTTGCTTTGGAAAATTTGAAATTCTGGCCTAATGCAGTTGGTACACTTAGGGTCAACAAAATTTGATTGCAAAAGGTCTGAATTATGTATTTAATCTATCAATGAGTGTCAAATCTGGGATGTTATCAGATACTAGTGAAACTGGCCCTAACTATACCAATATTTTATTAATTATTATTGAAAAATATATAGAAAAAAAAAAAACTGAAAATTGAATACAGTCACAAAAAACTATGGAAGGAAAAATATATAAATAAGCATGACATTTTGTAGTGAAATAATAGCACACAGGCAATACAGGGCAGAGATAAATATAATTTAAAAAGAAGAATACCAATGGTTGGTGAAGAATCAATTTCCTTCAATTTAATGAGTTGCTGAACAAACATTTTCTCCGCTTGCAATACTTGGTTCTTGAAGGCAGCTGCGTCTTGCAGCTTGGTCACACACTCTATGCATATCAATCCTTTACAATCCTCAAACATTGACATCTGTTGAAATTAAATTGCAATAAATTATATTCTCGTTTCTCGTAGAACCGTCAGGACTCAACCAGGTCCATTTCCTGTGAGGCGGCTTCTGGAAGAAAGAGTTCATCGCAAAGAGTCCCTCTTTCTCCAGAAAGTCGGCCAGCCTCTGACCCCTGGGGTTCCGTTGCCCATGTCCAAATTGCCCCACTTTCAACTCTGCATCGCTTCCCTTGCCCAACTTTGCGTTGAAGTCTCCCATAACAACATTGAAGTAGGTTTTGGAAGTATGTATGGCCCGACTTATGTCCTCATACATTTCCTCTACTTCTTCATCTGGGTGTGTCGAGGTCGGCGCGTATACCTGTATGACCTTCAACGAATATCTTTTTGATATTCTGAGTATAAGGTATACTACCCTGCTCGACACACTTTCGATGGATACGATGTTGTTGATGAGAGACTTGTGAACGAGAAATCCGACACCTCCTCGGGACTGTTGGTCGTCCCCCCGGTAGAAGAGCAGGTTACCAGACTTCAGGGTTATCGTATCCTCCCCGATTCTTCGGACTTCCGATAACCCCAGAATGTCCCAGTGTAACCTGCTCAATTCTTCTTCCAGTTCGACAATCTTCTCGTCTGTCCTCAATGTGCGTACGTTGTGTGTTACCAGGGTGTTCATCTTGACGACGAATAGATGGATATTCAGAGATGTCTCTGTGATCAACAGGGTGAAAACCGGCAGTGATCACCGAATGGTTAGGGGCACCCTGAATATCAATGTCCAATCGGAAAGGCGTCGCTTGATGAAATCTACGCTCCGACCTACTCGCGCCCATATCCAAAACCCCGAGAGCTTTCAACTCGAGCTGACAAATCGCTTTGATTGTCTAGGAGAAAACCTTGCAGTGGACGAGCTAAACAGCGGTTTGGTAGAAGCTGTCCATACGGTGGGATCTAAATATTTTAGACCTCGCCGTAGAGATAGACCACAAAAACTCTCGATCCACACTCTTGACCTCATGGCCGAACGTCGATCTTTGACGCTGCAGTCTTCCGTTGACGCCGAAGCATATCGGCGGCTCAATAGACAGATCTGGAAGTCCTTGCGACACGATGTCCGTGCTCACAATACTGTGAGCATTAAGGAGACAATCGAGCGGAACGGAGGCTCCAAAGTGTTTGCAAGAGACTTGTCTATTGGGCAAAGCCAGTTGTCTAGGCTGAAGACGGAGGACGGCCGCGTAGTATCGACGAGGGCAGAGGTATTAAGGGAGATCGAGAGGTTCTACGGACAGCTTTACACCTCGGTTGCCAAACCTGCTGTTAGCTCGGCCGAAGACCCGAGAGCCGAGTTGATCCGACACTTTAGCGATGATATCCCGGACATCAGCCTGTGTGAGATTGAGATGGCCCTGAAGCAACTTAAAAACAACAAGGCGCCGGGCGAGGACGGAATAACTTCAGAGCTTCTGAAAGCGGGCGGAACGCCGGTACTGAAAGTCCTTCAGAGGCTCTTCAATTCCGTTCTCCTCGAGGGCTCAACGCCAGAGGCATGGAGCAGGAGCGTGGTGGTACTGTTCTTCAAAAAAGGTGATAACACTTTGCTGAAGAACTACAGGCCCATCTCGCTTCTGAGCCATGTCTATAAGTTGTTTTCGAGGGTCATCACAAATCGTCTCGAACGCAGGCTTGATGACTTCCAGCCTCCCGAACAAGCCGGTTTCCGAAAAGGCTTTAGTACCATAGACCACATCCATACGCTTCGGCAAGTTATACAAAAAACCGAGGAATATAACTTGCCGCTTTGTTTAGCGTTTGTGGACTATGAGAAAGCCTTTGATTCGATCGAGACTTGGGCTGTGCTACAGTCTCTCCAGCGGTGCCATATCGGCTATCGGTACATCGAAGTGTTGAAGTGTATATACAACAACGCCACCATGTCGGTCCGAGTACAAGATCAGAGTACGAAGGCTATTCCACTACAGAGAGGCGTGAGACAGGGAGATGTCATATCTCCGAAACTGTTCACTGCCGCGCTGGAAAATGCCTTCAAACTCTTGCAGTGGAAAGGATTCGGCATCAACATCAACGGCGAGTATATCACTCACCTTCGGTTTGCCGACGATATTGTAGTCTTGGCAGAATCGCTGGAAGACCTTAGCACTATGCTCGAAGACCTCAATCGAGTCTCCCAACAGGTGGGTCTTAAAATGAACATGGACAAAACGAAGATCATGTCGAATGTCCATGTTGTGCCCACCCCCATCGGTGTTGGGGGCTCGACTCTTGAAGTTGTCGACGAATATGTCTATTTAGGACAAGTGGTCCGGTTAGGCAGGTCCAACTTCGAGAGAGAGGTCAATCGTCGAATCCAACTCGGTTGGGCAGCGTTCGGGAAACTACGCGACGCCTTCTCGTCCAAAATACCTCAGTGCCTTAAATCGAAAGTCTTCGATAGTTGTGTGTTGCCAGTGATGACTTACGGCACCGAGACGTGGCCTCTCACTATGGGCCTTATTAGGAAGCTCAAAGTCACTCAACGAGCTATGGAGAGGGCTATGCTCGGGGTTTCCCTACGAGATCGAATCAGAAATGAGGAGATCCGTAGGAGAACTAAAGTAACCGACATAGCCCACCGGATTAGCAAGTTGAAGTGGCAATGGGCAGGGCACATAGCGCGGAGATCTGATGACCGATGGGGTCGGAAAGTGCTCGAATGGAGGCCGCGTAGCGGAAAGCGCAGCGTAGGACGTCCACCCACAAGATGGTCCGACGACCTGGTAAAGGTCGCGGGACGTCGCTGGACACAGGCTGCCTCCAACAGGTCTCTGTGGAAATCATTGGGGGAGGCCTATGTTCAGCAGTGGACTTCCTTTGGCTGATGGATGGATGGATGGAAATTATATTCTTGAATAACTGTATTTTACTGTGATGAAGTTGTGCTAATATTCAAATAGTTAAAATATATAGTAATTAATAGTACCATGTCAATGTTCTGTTTTCTATCTTTTCCAGATATGAATCACATGGATATTATTAAAACCTAACACATTAGATTCTTAAGCTATGTTACACAAACTATAGTATTCATTACATAACAAATTGTTTATAACTAGATCTTAGACAAAATCATAGAAGTAAGTACTTATACCCAATTATATAGCCAATTTATATATGTATTTCAGTACTACCTTCATTTAGCAAAATTTTTGAAAAGCTTATGCTTTCACAACTTCAAACTTATTTTTCAAAAAATAAAATACTTCATGGTAAACAATTTGGTTTCATGCGGGGTCGCTCCACAACAGACGCTGGTGTGGAGCTCATAAGTAACATATTTTATGCTTGGGAGAACCCACAGGATGCCTTAGGTGTATTCTGTGATCTATCCAAAGCGTTTGATTGTGTTCACCATGATCTGGGGGCGCGGCCGAGCCCCCTCCAAGTCGAGCTATAGGCCGTAACATCCTTTTCTCGAAGCAATTCAGACCATTTTCAACCCCCTATAACTTCGTTGTGGCTAAAGCATGAAGTCTGAATTTTCAGTTACTAAGCAGGCATTGTGTAAACACGGTATATTTAAAATTTCATTCAATTTGAACCAGTGGTTTAAGAATTGTAACTTGTCAAACTTTCGTAATTTTGTCACTCACTCACTGACTGACTGACCGATCATCAAAAGTCGAAGGCACTTCTAGCAGACATAGAACCTTCAAATTTAGAATATAATTAGTGTTTAGTGTCTAAAGTAAGGAAAAATTCAAACATTTCATAATTTGTGTCTAGTTTTCTAGATAGACCAACTTCGTGAATAACTTTGTAATCCCATATAAATGTATAGGATTACAAAGTTACATTTGCAGTTAATGAATCATTGTACCCGTATATAATGGAATAATAGTTGTAGATAGATATCTATATATATGAGGCATAACAGGAGTGGATATAGAGAGGGAAATGGTGTATTCAGCCCATGAAACTGTACAACATTCCTCTAGAAAAACATGACGAAGAAAAACTTGCAAATAAATAGACTAAATAGCTCGAAAATATCAATTACAATGAAAGAAAGAACATTAATAATCAAATCCGCTATATTTGTGATAAATTGATACCTACAAAAATAAGAAAAATCGTTAGTGATATTCTAGAAGTAAGAAGTACCGAAAAGGAAAAAAGTAGGACTCTACAAAAAGACGTGAGATCCCATCAAAAACATCCTGTAAAAAAATTCCAAGTCTCGCAGCTCAGGTTTTCTAGCGCAAAAAGTTGTGAGATGCATGTAATACCAAGTCGATTAATTTATTTAGTCCTTAAGGGACCTTCTATATAAAGTTATTACGTTAGTTATTACCATATCAATATAAAAAAATCTTTACGTTTTAAATAAATAGATCAACTTGGCCAGCAGCATTATGTATAAATTGTACGATACATTATGTTTTCATGCGATGGCCAAGTCGATCCATTTATTTAAAACGTAAAGATTTTTTTATATTGATATGGTAATAACTAACGTAATAACTTTATATAGAAGGTCCCTTAAGGACTAAATAAATTAATCGACTTGGTATTACATGCATCTCACAACTTTTTGCGCTAGAAAACCTGAGCTGCGAGACTTGGAATTTTTTTACAGGATGTTTTTGATGGGATCTCACGTCTTTTTGTAGAGTCCTACTTTTTTCCTTTTCGGTACTTCTTACTTCTAGAATATCACTAACGATTTTTCTTATTTTTGTAGGTATCAATTTATCACAAATATAGCGGATTTGATTATTAATGTTCTTTCTTTCATTGTAATTGATATTTTCGAGCTATTTAGTCTATTTATTTGCAAGTTTTTCTTCGTCATGTTTTTCTAGAGGAATGTTGTACAGTTTCATGGGCTGAATACACCATTTCCCTCTCTATATCCACTCCTGTTATGCCTCATATATATAGATATCTATCTACAACTATTATTCCATTATATACGGGTACAATGATTCATTAACTGCAAATGTAACTTTGTAATCCTATACATTTATATGGGATTACAAAGTTATTCACGAAGTTGGTCTATCTAGAAAACTAGACACAAATTATGAAATGTTTGAATTTTTCCTTACTTTAGACACTAAACACTAATTATATTCTAAATTTGAAGGTTCTATGTCTGCTAGAAGTGCCTTCGACTTTTGATGATCGGTCAGTCAGTCAGTGAGTGAGTGACAAAATTACGAAAGTTTGACAAGTTACAATTCTTAAACCACTGGTTCAAATTGAATGAAATTTTAAATATACCGTGTTTACACAATGCCTGCTTAGTAACTGAAAATTCAGACTTCATGCTTTAGCCACAACGAAGTTATAGGGGGTTGAAAATGGTCTGAATTGCTTCGAGAAAAGGATGTTACGGCCTATAGCTCGACTTGGAGGGGGCTCGGCCGCGCCCCCAGATCATGGTGAACACAATCAAACGCTTTGGATAGATCACAGAATACACCTAAGGCATCCTGTGGGTTCTCCCAAGCATAAAATATGTTACTTATGAGCTCCACACCAGCGTCTGTTGTGGAGCGACCCCGCATGAAACCAAATTGTTTACCATGAAGTATTTTATTTTTTGAAAAATAAGTTTGAAGTTGTGAAAGCATAAGCTTTTCAAAAATTTTGCTAAATGAGGTAGTACTGAAATACATATATAAATTGGCTATATAATTGGGTATAAGTACTTACTTCTATGATTTTGTCTAAGATCTAGTTATAAACAATTTGTTATGTAATGAATACTATAGTTTGTGTAACATAGCTTAAGAATCTAATGTGTTAGGTTTTAATAATATCCATGTGATTCATATCTGGAAAAGATAGAAAACAGAACATTGACATGGTACTATTAAATTACG